>JAKUCM010006186.1:0-20065 GCA_023374145.1 Lepidium sativum
AATTTACGATCCTTTTACCGACAATAATTTTATTCTTGTATTTATGCATAACCAGAGTTTATATCATAATTTTTTATATTTTTTATATCTAAGAATAATCAAACTTTGATACCTGAAGATTGGTAAAATAACAACAACCATTTGAGAGCCTAATTGGTAAGAAATGTAGCTTTGAGTTTTTTTATTATAGGATATCGGTTATATGTATTTTAGTTGTAAATGTTTTTGCTGTAGAAATATAGCTTTGGTTTTTAAAATAGAAAGTATGATTCGTAAAAGTTTAAATATATATGATGATAATTTATAATATTATATAATATTTAATATAAAATGATAAAATTGTAAACATAATAAAATTATAATAAATATATAATATTCAAAATAAAATAATAAAACTAAAAATAATAAATTATAATAAATATATAAACCTTAGTTAAGTTTATCACTTTTTTGAATAAATTTAATAAAAAGGATAAATATATAAATTAAGTTTATATACAATGAATCCATATAATAAAGAAAACAAATGTTGCAGACCAAAAGAAGAAGTGAATTTACAAATGTTTGTAGAGGTGTTATAATATTAAAAACACATATCTTTTTATCTTTTTCGTTTTTTTATTGTAATTATGTTTGTGCCCGCGCTATGTTGCATATTTTCTTAGAACTCCTTTGTAAAATTGATGTTAACTATTTCTATATTCTTAAGAGTAAATGATGTGTTTTCATAGATAAGTTTGTTGTAAAATTTCTACAGACTACTCTTCAAAAATGCTTTTGACAGAACATATATACTTTGTTTCCATTACATTCTTTTTTGAGGTATAGGAAAATACCATTTACCTTTGTGGAGTGCTTCATCAATATGCTCTAACAAAATTTTAGAGTAATGTGAGCAGTGTTGTGTCTAAGTATACAGACGCCTACGACATTCTATGTAAAAAGTTTTGCTTAGGCATTTTATAAAATATATGGTATTTTGCTAATTATGTATTAATATTTTTATACAAGTGTAAAAAGATTAAGTTATATTTTATTTGAACCAACTAAATTAAATACTTCTATAAATTTCTGGCCTATTGAGAAAAACATAAAAAAATTATGACCTTTAAAATGGAAAAAAATGTGGCCTTAGGCAATTTTTTCTGTAAGGTAACACTAGTAGAAAATAATTCAACTTTGAACGTGATTATAATTATAGATTGGTAAAAAACAGTCGTTTTGATTAATTTTTGACCAACATAAATCTTCAATGAACGAGTTTTGACTATTCAGTTTTGATAAAAAAATTAATCAAAACAACTGTTTTTGGACACAATCATGGTCAAAGTTGAGTTTTTTTTAGTTTATCGTCAATATGTCATAATATTTTGATAATATATTGATTGATCAAAATATTGATTATTGAATGACTAAATATTTAATTCGTTAAAAATTGATAGATTTTTGGTCATAATTATGTTGATTAAAATTTTGGTCAAAATTTGTTAGTCACAATATAGCATGATTTTTTGTAGTGCCTGAATGTGAATTAGGTTCGGAGATTTGCATGATGTCTGCTTAGGACCAAAATATTGAATTATCTAAAAACTCCAACTAGAATTTGTGTCTATTTCTTTGTTGACTTGTTTAATTCTGTACGACTTTATATATAAAGGTTTTCATCCGAGTATGGTTTAGAGATTCATCAAAGCGGAACTTGAAATGTATTTTCAGATTCTGGTTGTCAACGTTAAAATTTGAAAAGATTCATCTAAGATAGTGAAATTAATTTATCTTCAATCACAAATTGATTATTTGTGTGCAGTTTTATTGTTTTTGGTATTGTTCATATGACGTTATATTTGATAAATGATAGAAAAAAGTATAACAACGCCATCCTAAAAAGACAAAATCCTATTAGTCAAAATCTTAATAGCAATCGCTGATTCATTGCATTATACGAGAAAACGTAAAAGAAACCCTTCATATACCTCACTTTTCCTTTGTTTCAGCTCTTGTAATGCTTGACGCAAAGTTAAAGTGATTGAACAAGATTACTGAGAATAATATAATGTCAATAATGAGTTTTTATTGAGATTCTTAAAAATTTAAAATATTAAAAAATAGAAAAATAAGAAAGAGAACAGTTTGAAGTTCTTATTTAAGAACTTTAAATTTTTTTAAATAGAGTTCTTACATATTTGTCACATTATAATTGGTTCAATTTTTATTAAAAATATTAAAATTCAAAATTTAATTAAAATATTACTATTAAAATGTTAAGATTCATTTTGAATTTCTCGTTGTTGGAGATGCTCTTATATCCCTCTTCATTTTATTGCTTATATGGATATTTGGAATAATCTGATTGGATTAGAGATTTTTTTCTTTAATGACGTGGTGCAGAGGTTTTAAAACTATTTTGCATAATTGATGACACAATAAAATTGTTGAATGAGTTTTGAATAGAAAACAAGAGAAGCAAAAAGCAATGCTCGGAATGCAATGGCCTTAAAAGATGAACAAAAAAGATATTTGATTATTACAAAAATGTGAAATAGAGGTGATATGATTATGGAAAACATAAAGGAAGTTAAAGAGAATTTGGAGGTAAGCAATGAAGATTAGGAGAGAGGTTTGGAGATTTCAGTCGGTCTAATTACAAGATCATGGGCTAAACAAATCAAGAAGAGCATTTGTGGATTTATTCAAGGCCTTTTGGACAAAGAACAACATAAGGAATCCATTGGACTTTATACTTGCCAAGTCCAAACCACTTTGAGCCTTCTATAAGTCCAAGAGAAGTCTTAAATCAAGTCTTAGAGTTCAGCCCATAAATAGTGACGAATTTGGAAGACTAAAAGATATTTTGGAGGCCAAAAGTTCAAGAGTCCTTCTCATTCAAGTCATAGTAGATTGTGACATTTACTAAGTAGTCTTTACTCTTCATATTTAAGACATTCAATAAGTTTAGAGGAATCTAGAGACTCGTTTCTCTTCTTTATAAACTCATGTAGTTCTCATTTGTGAGAATCCAACTTTTTTTATCAATAAATTTGAGAGTGATTCTCTTTTGTTCTTTGTGAACTTTTCGATCTTTCTTGGTGTGTCATATCCAAGGGATCAAACTGGTTTATCAAGTGATTTCCATCACACTTGTGTGGCCATTCATAGCCATTGGCGTGAAGGGGCGAGTCGAAACAGCAACAATCTTTGGTTTAATATACTAAAGGTGGGGGCTACTCGAGTCAACATTCCAGGGTTCCACCACCTTGCTTAATTGAAGGCGGGTTGAAACAACAACAATCTTAGGTTTGACATACCTAAGGTGGGGGTTACTCAAATTCTGTGAAGATCAAGGACTATCCTTTACAACTTGGAGTGACGATTCCTTCGGGATTCCGTGTCATTTGGTATTAGAGCACACTTACAAGTTAGTTAATCTTTTCATTTTCTATCTATTCATCTTCTATCTTTTCATCTTCTACCTTTCCAACTTCTATCTTTTCATTTTCTATCTCTTAATCTTCAATATTTTCAGTTTCGATCTTTCCAACTTCTATCTTTTCATCTTCTATCTTTTCATCTTCCATATTTTCATCTTCTATCTTTCCAACTTCTGTCTTTTCATATTTTATTTTTTTAATTAAGAAAAAAACAAAAAAAAAAGCAAAAAAAAGAGGAATATATTAAAAAAACAGAAAAAAAAACTTTTCATCTTCTATTATTTATATAAAAAATATATTGTTCGTTGTTTGTTTCTGTACCAAGATCTATCTAATACTTGAGTTGTGTGATACTTGTTAGATCATTGACCCTTGGGGAAAACAAATCAAATAGTGTTTGATTAGTTCTATAAGAACATTTTGAGATTCAAAAAAAGAGAGGAAAAAGACGTAAGGTTGTGAGATTGAGAGAAAAGCCAATAATTTGAGGGAAACACTTGTGTGTCAAACAATTGAGAGATTGTGAGGCATTTTTCTATTGAATCTTTTTTTCTTACAAGTTCTAAGTATGTCAAACGACAATAACGACAATCTGGAGGGTGAGCAAATACAAGGAATTCCAAATCTCCAAATTCAAGCTTTGATGGGAGAGATGACCCGTTTGTTGAGAGTTCAGATGGAAGCAGTCAATGAACGTTTGGATCAAGTTCATTATGAGATAACACTTAGGCAACAACCTCAAATGCCTAACGTATAAGGAGATCCACAACTGGCGGATGTACAAAGAGGCGGTGTTGACTACTATGGTCGAGATGGACACTCATCTACCTCGAGTCGAAGGAGACCTCGACAAGATAGGGAAGAAAGAGGTTCGGCTGAAGATAAAATGGTGACAAGCAGGAGAAGAAATAGAGAAAGACCCATTGAGACTTCGGAAGACATGAAAACCTTGATGAGACGATGTTCGTTCCTAGTCACTATCACCGAGTGTTACATCAAAAACTTAGGAGATTGGTGCAAGACAACCGAAATGTGGAGGATTATTTTCAAGAGATGGAAATACTTATGATGAAAGCCGATATAGAAGAAGATCGTGAGGCTATCATGGCTAGATTTCTTAGCGGTTTGAATCGTGAGATCCAAGACCGAGTAGAGATGCAACACTATGTGGAATTGGAAGATATGTTGCATAAGGCTATCTTGGTGGAGCAGCAGCTCAAAAGGAAGGGTAGCACACGTCAAACTTATGACATGAGTTCTATTCCTCAACGTCCTAGCTACTCACGCGAAGACAAAATTGTTCCAAAACCAAATTTTGAATCCAAGCCGAATACTAGCCGACAAGAGGTCAAAGGTAAAGTTGAACTCTCTTCTACAATAAATCGTGATGTGCAATGTTTTAAGTGTCGTGGCAGGGGACATTATGCAAATGAATGTTCAAACAAAAGGGTCATAATACTTAGAGTCAATGGGGAGTACGAAACTGAGGAAAAAGTGGTTTCAGATTCTATGTCATCTCAAGATGAGCTGGAGTTACCTGCAACCAAATGTGATCTTTTGGTAGCTAGAAGGTCTTTGAGTGTGCAAGGTAAACTAGAGGAGAACGTGCAACGTGAGAATCTATTCCACACGCGATGTCTTGTTCTTGATAAGGTGTGTAGTCTTATAATTGATGGAGGGAGCTGTACGGATGTGGCGAGTACTACACTTGTCGAGAAACTGGGATTGACTACTCGAAAACATCTCAAGCTGTATAAGCTTCAATGGTTAAGTGAGTTTGGAGAACTCAAAGTGTCAAAACAAGTTGTGGTTCCATTTAGTATTGGGAAGTATAAGGACGAGGTGATTTGTGATATTGTGCCAATGGAGGCTGGGCATATTCTTCTTGGGAGACAGTGGCAGTTTGATCGGAAAGTTGTTCATGATGGTTTCACCAACAAGCATTCATTTGGTTATAAGGGAAAAACTGTTACGCTTGTTCCTATGACTCTTAATGAGATCTACCAAGATTATTTGCTTCTAAAGCAACGTGAGGAGAGAGCTATGAGTGAGTCAAACACAAAAAACCAAAAAGAGAGTGAGATTGAGAGAGAAACACACAAAGAGAGAAAAGAGAGAAAACACCAAAATTTCTTTGTGAGGTTAAGTGAGATGAAGAGAGCTTTGGTTTCACATCAGCCTATATTTGTACTTATGTTCAAAGAGGTGTTTATGAGTTCTCCTAACCTTGACCCCGGTTTGCCTAGTGGTGTTTCTTATTTGTTGCAGGATTTTGGAGATGTATTTCCGGATGAGAACCCTAGTGGTCTACCTCCAATCCAAGGGATCGAGCATCAAATAGACTTTGTACCCGGAGCATCAATTCCAAACCGTCCAGCCTATAGAACCAATCCAGAAGAGACCAAGGAGTTGCAAAGACAAGTGAGTGAGCTGATGGAGAAAGGATATATCCGTGAGAGCATTAGTCCATGTGTCGTGCCCGTTTTACTAGTTCCTAAGAAGGATGGAACTTGGCGCATGTGTGTTGATTGTAGATCTATCAATAATATCACGGTAAAGTATAGACACCCAATTCCTCGCTTAAATGATATGTTGGATGAGCTGCATGATTCTTGTGTCTTTTCTAAAATTGATCTTAAGAGTGGATGTCACCAAATTCGAATGAAAGACGGTAATGAATGGAAAACAGCTTTTAAAACAAAACATGGTCTTTATGAGTGGTTAGTCATGCCTTTTGGATTAACTAATACACCCATCACGTTCATGAGATTAATGAACCATGATTTGAGACCTTTTATTGGTTTGTTTGTGGTTGTTTACTTTGATGATATTTTGGTTTTTAGCAAAAGTTTGGAAGAGCACAATGAGCATTTGAAATCGGTTTTAGGTGTACTAAGAAAGGAAAAACTATATGCTAACTTGAAAAAGTGTATCTTTTGTTCGGATAACCTTGTGTTTCTAGGCTTTGTTGTAAGTGCACAGGGCATTCAAGTAGACGAGGAGAAAGTGAGAGCAAGCCGAGAATGGCCAAGTCATAAAATCATAGGAGAAGTTCGAAGTTTCCATGGCCTTGCTGGATTCTATAGACAGTTTATTTGTGATTTTAGCACTATTGCTGCCCCGCTTACTGAAGTGATCAAGGAAGATATTGGATTCAAATGAGGAGGAGCTCAAGAGAATGCGTTCCAACAACTTAAGGAGAAACTCACCAATGCACCACTTTTATCTTTGCCTAACTTTCTTAAAACATTTGAGATTGAATGTGATGCATCAGGTGTAGGCATTGGAGCTGTGCTTATGCAAGAGAAAAAGCCAATCGCTTAATTTAGTGAGAAGCTTGGAGGACCAACTCTAAACTATCCGACTTATGACAAGGAGTTGTATGCTTTGGTTAGAGCTTGCAAACATGGCAGCACTATCTTTGGCCAAAAGAGTTTGTGATTCATACGGATCATGAGTCTTTGAAACACTTGAAGGGTCAATATAAACTAAACAAACGACATGCTCGTTGGATGGAGTTTATAGAAACATTTCCATATGTTTTACGGTATAAGCAAGGAAAAGAAAATGTTGTGGCTGATGCGTTATCAAGAAGATATGCACTACTATCTACTCTTGATGCTAAGGTTCTTGGTTTTGAGCACATTAAAGAGTTATATGAAATTGAACTTGACTTTCAAGAAGTGTTTAGGACTTGTGTGAAGCATGCATATGGAAAGTTCTATCTTCATGAGGGTTTTCTATTCTATGAAAATAAATTGTGCATTCCTAATTGTTTTTTGAGAGATCTTTTGGTTAGGAAATCACATGGAGGAGGCCTTATGGGACATTTTGGCGTCTCTAAGACCATGGAAATTCTAAAAGAACATTTCCATTGGCCGCATATGAAAAGAGATGTGGAACGAATTTGTGCAAGGTGTGTTAGTTATTTTTGGAAAATTTTGTGGGCTAAGTTAGGGACAAAGTTATTGTTTTTTACTATTTGTCATCCACAAACTGATGGACAAACTGAAGTAGTCAATAGAACTTTATCCACTTTGTTGCGTGCTATAATTAAAAAGAATATCAGTACTTGGGAAGATTGCTTTCCTCATGTTGAGTTTGCTTATAATCATTCCATCCACTCGGCTACTAACTTTTCCCCTTTTCAGATTGTGTATGGTTTTAATCCCTTAACTCCATTGGATTTATCACCTTTACCTTTCAATGAGCTTGTGAACTTAGAAGGGAAAAAGAAAGCTGAGATGGTCAATAAGCTTCATGAAAAAAAGGCTTAACATTGAGCAAAATACTAAGCAATATCAAAAGCAAGCCAACAAAGGAAGGCGTGAGAAGAGCTTTACACCTAGAGACCTAGTTTGGGTTCACATGAGGAAGGAACGATTTCAACTCAAAGGAAGTCTAAGCTAATGCCAAGGGCCATTGGACCATTTTAAGTCTTAAAAAATATCAATGAAAACGCCTACAATATAGACTTGCCAAGTGAATACAAAATCAGTTCTAGCTTTAACATTTTTGACTTGATTCCTTTTTGATGCAGATGAACATGATTTAAGGTCAAATCCTTTTCAAGAGGAAGGGGATGATATGATCATGAAAAACAGCAAGGAAGCTAAAGAGAACTTGGAGCTAAGCAATGAAGATCACGAGAGAGCTTTGGAGATTCCAGTCGACCCAATTACAAGATCACGGGCTAAACAAATCGAAGAGAGCATTTGTGGATTTATTCAAGGTCTTTTGGACAAAGAACAACATAAGGAATCCATTGGACTTTATATTTTCCAAGTCCAAACCACTTTTAGCCTTCTACAAGTCTAAAAGAAGTCATAATTCAAGTCTTAAAGTTCAGCTCATGAATAATGACGAATTTGGAAAACTAAAAGATATTTTGGAGGCCAAAAGTTCAAGAGTCTTTCTCATTCAAGTCATAGTAAATTGTGACATTTACTTAGTAGCTTTTACTCTTTATATTTAAAACATTCAATAAGTTTAGAGGAATCTAGAGAGTCCTTTCTCTTCTTTATAAACTCATGTAATTTTCATTTGTAAGAATCCAACTTTTTTTGTCAATAAATTTGATAGTGATTCTCTTTTGTTTTTTGTGAACTTTTCGATCTTTCTTGGTGTGGTATATCCAAGGGATCAAATTGGTTTATCAAGTGATTTCCATCACACTTGTGTGGCCATTCCTAGCCATTGGCGTGAAGGGGCGAGTCGAAACAACAACAATCTTTGGTTTAATATACTAAAGGTGGAGGCTACTCGAGTCAACATTCCATGGTTCCACCACCTTGCTTAATTGAAGGCTAGTTGAAACAACAACAATCTTAGGTTTGATATACCTAAGGTGGGGATTACTCAAATTCTTTGAAAACCAAGGACTATTCTTTACAACTTGGAGTGACGATTCCTTCGGAAAGAGGTCAATGACCAATACATATATCTTCCACAGTCGAACGCTATATCTCTTATTACACTCGTCATAGAACTCTTCTGCAATCATGATTCATTATAATTGTGACTATGATTCCTTCTTACAAGGAAGAAATTTTCTTGGTCTTTAATGGTCTTACAGTGAAGGTATATATTATTTTTCTATATTGAAGAGGTTGAAGATACAGAGTTGCTGGTAACTTTGGAAATTAGTCTTACTTCACTTTCTCCTTTACCTTCAAAAGCAGAAACAATTTTTGATGTTTTTGATTAATAATTGAGAACAAGAAATTAAATGGTGAAATGTTTAACTACTTACCAACTTCCGCAGTGAAGTTTGGTCCAAAGAATGAAGTGACAACATATTTTATGAAACCAACAAGATTTTATAGCTTTAAGTATGAATTTTACTTCAAGAGACAATATATTTGATGAAACCAAAAGTAGTGAAGTAAGACTTTCCTATGCATAAACCAAGGGTATCAATTCAGTTTGTATGATCATTGTGTACCTGAAATACGACAATGAGTAAAAATCAGTTCGTAAGAGATCAGAATAACCACAGTAGCACTTTCGTTGATGGTTCCTGAAGTTCCATCATAACAACAGTGAATAACCATATTTAAGTGGTATGATTCATGAATAATAGCCTTTGGGAAAGTTATTTAAATTAAAACCAGACAGTGAAAGAACTTTCTAAATTCATTGTCTTGTCTGAATGCTTCAAAAGCAAAGATGGAAGGAGTGAAGAATGCATAGCCAACACCATCAATAAATAATTGCTACACTTAGACCTTACCATATCCCAAACAATGCCGGAAGTGCCAATAAGATTGCTGATTTGCAATGTCAAATTCTTACTCATACAGTTTAGAGAAACACAACACGACCATGGTAATGAAATCATTCTCCATTATGAAAAATATTGGAAGGAGAAGATTTGAAATATATTTAATAAGATACAAAATAAATTATCCGAGTAACATGTGCAGGAAACAAACCATGAATCACTACAACATTCCCTGGTATTGATGTTAAACCAGAACTTGGGCCTACGATCAAACCTACCTACATGGCAAGCCAATTTGGAAACTTTATTTAAGAAAAGTGATCTAGAAAGGAAAATTTAATGTTGGCCACTAAGCCTATATTAGACCAGTGTTAGAAAATGTGACAGAGGGCAGAGCCAGATATATAAGTAATGTCGTCACAAACCCTAAGTACGCTATAGCAGCCACCATCAAAATGATCAGCGTGAGATCCTAGTCTCTGTGATGCAAAAAAAACACAACATACATTATGAGAAAGTAAGAAAGGAGAAGCTAACTTAAGCAATACAGAACTAAGAATACATAAATATACACAGAACCATGATCCCTTTTTTGCGAGGAGAGGTGATTGAACCGTAAACGTTTTTTGCGCTTTAGCAAGTCATCATCGTCTCTGCTAATACCTTTGTCTGGATGTGTCTTGAGAAGAATTAACAAGCTTGGAGCCTGATGCAATTTCCCAACCAATACATTCATAGAAATCAATAAAAGGCAAGTAACAAAGAAAGAAGAAATAAGCCCGGTTACAGTTAACTTACCCTCTATATCGATGCAGGAACCAAAGTTGTTATTCTTTACATCAAAACATGTTCATTTCCGAAATCTCCAGCCGGACTTGCAGGCACTGTTGTTTTTTGACATCTTGACACGGAAAAATAAGATCATATCAATAAGGTTTTAACAGAGACTCTTGTTTCAACATATTAAAAAGTAGATTAATTATACCTTGCTCACGCAGTCACGCCCCATATCCATTAAACAATATGAACCCTAACAGAGAAATAAAAGACAAATGATAAGTGGAGAGCACCATACCATATTAACACAATAATTGACGAGACACCAAAATTTATTTATAAAAGAACATGACCTTGACCTATGATCTTCTTTCTGATTTCTGAAAGACAAAATGGGTGAAGAAAAGTATTACACAGAGACATGAATAAACCCAAAAACACCAAAAGAGCAAAGCAAAACCACCTTGACGTTTGTCTCTGAACATGAGATTCTAGGAGAAGAGGAGGAGTTTTTCTTATCGAGGAAGAAGATGAAGTCGCATTTATTACTTTTATTATAATGGTTGTAGGGTTCCGGAAATTGATTATATTTGAAGTATGAATGAAGTGTATAATTGATTTTATGTGATTAGAACTAAACCTTTTTTTAATAGTGATGTTGTATGGTGAGGTGTCTTTACCACTAAAAAAGATAAGTGCGTGATTAAGGTTCGTCGATGACGCTTATCACTTTTACATTTTTATAAGATTACACATACGTATTTGAGTTAAGGCTTTATTATTAATAATAAGTTGTTGGACTGTAGATATTTACCCTTCTACAGCCGAAAACCTTTTATAATTATAAATTTACTTTTTACAGCAATAAAAGCCAAAATCAAATATAAATCATGATTGTCCTAATTTTGATGCTTTTAAAATCAGTTTGCTTTCTACAGCAACCACAACCTTTTCCAATCACTGTTTAAACTACCTGTCCTCACCGACTTGAGAGCTTTAGTTTGGTTTAATATGATTCTACTTGAACTACATGATTTAATCAAACAAAAATCATAAATGTTGGTATTCGATAAAAAAAATCAAAAGAATTTAAATAAATTCTCAGACTAATTAATTGGTGTAGGTGAGTTTAATATAGTCATGTATATATAGTATACAACTATACATATCAACTAAATTGCAAATAATTTGTTTTATATATACATCAATATTTTTATATAATGAAAAGTATTACACTATTCGTTTGATAAACTAGTTATTGGATAATACAATAGAACCTCCACAAATTAATACTCGATAAATTAATAACCACTATAAACTAGTAAAAGTTTTTGGTCCCAAGTCGGGCCAATTTAAAATTTGATCAAATTTAATAAATTAATAAGATAATAATTATTTTGAAACTCCTATATAAAAATATAGTCCCAATAATATCATAAATTAATCATTGTAAATATTAGGCATATATAATTATTCTTAAAATAATTTAGTAAAATATGATTCTGCTGTTGTTTGTCTTTTTTTGAAGTTGAAATCTCGTTAGAGCTCATCTCTAATTTTCCTTATTGCTTCTAAAACTTCTGATTTTGTTTTTTGATATGAATCCAAAATTTTTGAAGAGTTCTAGACGCGATGATTGCTTCACGACGTGTAACTGGTTCTAAAACTTCATCATTATTTTCGACTTCTTCATCATCATTAATTCTAGTAGCCATAATTTTTTCTAAAATCTGAATTTCTGAATATGTATCATTTTCACCCGGATAGTCAAGTAGACTATTGAGATCCATTTTATTTCGATAGCCAAGATTATTAATCAAAACTTCCAGTTCATAAATAATATTATCACAAGTAGATCCATCTTCTGAAATTCCTGATAAAACTTCCTTTGAACGAATTTTGCAATGTCGAAAACAATTTGCTATTGTCTCTTGACGAACATTAATTGTCTAAGCCGATACTGCAAAATTGATAGCATTCAAAATATCACGGTAAAATCTCATTCGGTAGTGCATCTTAAAAGCTCTTATTATTCCAACATCATAAGGTTGAATTTTTTATGTCATGTTGGGTGGTAAGAAGAATAGCTCAACATTATGTAATCATTCAATATTACGCGCATGTGATGGACAATTATCTACCACTAACAAAACTCTTCTACCATGCATGATCTGATCAAACCAACGAATATATTCTACAAAATCATACATGTCATCCAAGCTCTTTTGTTAGCACGATAATGACAATTCAAGTTATTCATGTTCACATTCTTGAAACAACGTGGCTTCAAAAATTTTCTAATGATCCATAAAGGAAATTTTCCAAACCCATCTTCATTACAACAAATAAAAATTGTTAGTCTTTCTTTGTCTTGCTTTTTTCCTTCAAGTTGTTATGTAGCAAGAGAATGATCAACTTGTAATATGTAAAACAAACCAGTTTCATCCATATTAAAAACATCCTTCATAGAGAACTTATCTATTTTCCTTATAAAATCTAGTTTCTTTTCCATGTCTTGCACATCGACTAAATCACTTTCTCTAAAACGACGAAATAATTTGATACCATGTCGTAACTTAAATTTTTCAAGCCAACCATTAGAAAATTGGTATTCCCCATCATCTTGAGGCTAGATAAGTTTCATTGTATCTTTTTCCTTCTCTAAAATTAGTTCTCCCGTCATATTCACTCGGTCTTGGTATTGGAGAAATCACTCAAAAAGAACTTTTTCAATTTCCGGATATTTTGCTGGTTTATGCTGCTTGATATTATTTCCAGTTTCCAGAGTTGTAGAATGATATTCATCTAATCGTTTGAGTGTGTTTGAGATTGTACCTTGATTAACTTTTAAATGAAAATTTTCTTCAAACCACAATTTCAGATCTTTTTGAGTGCTTGTGATATGATATTTTTTGTACGCACATAACTCTTTTCATATTTGATCTCTCATGGTTGATTTCGTAACACCTTTAAGATAAGAAGTCATTGCTAGGATGTGTGTTAAGAAAAGATGTAAGAATGAAAAAAATATCAAAGCAACATTAATATATATAAAATTCTCATAGATTAAAAAATGGAACTCAAAAGAAAAATAGAATATCCACATATATGTATAAATTATAAAATATATGTTGATATTCTATTTTTCTATTTAACATATCTTAAAAAAGAAAAATGGAATATCAACATATTTTTGTATAAAATATGTAGACATTAAAACAAATTGAAGTTTAAAAAAAGAAATATGTACCATAAAAAAACTTTTATATTTTACATTTCCGAATATTTGTATTTTTATAGATTTTCTATAAATTAATAATATTAATTTATAATATTAATCTATAGATATATTAATACTTCTCTAAATTAATAAATTTTTAAAATCTTAAATTATTAATTTATAAAGATTTAACTGTATATATATATAGGTTCATAAACTAATGCAAATAAACAAGATAATGTTTATGGATTTATCATTCAGAGCTAAACAGTTGTGAGTTCAAATTATAAAAATATATATTTTGAAAATGCATTAAAATTAGAGAATAGACTAAGTTCATACAAATTTAAATACAAAAAGTATTTGATATTTTCATTTTGTTAATTCATTGAATTCTTGCATAAGACAAGCCTTTACATAATATAATTAAAAACAGAGAAAGCATCTTTAAGGAAATAATATGATTGAATGTCAGAAAAAGTTACAGTTTATATATAAATCCAAATTTATCGCATCTTAATTAACTTATATATACCTGATCAATGAACTTTCCCGTTGGTGGCCTAACTAATTCAGCCTGGTAAATTTTTAAAGAATAGAAACATAAGCGATATCTTTAAACTGTACTAATTAATTACAGAAAATTTTAATTAGTTTGCTTGATTTATATATATATACATATATATATATATATATATATATATATTAGTCTACATGATTATCCGGGCTGGGCACAAATTCTTTTCAAAAAATATATATATTTATGTTTGTAGTTATTTATATTTATTAATAATATTTATATGTAATATTGTTTTTTATTTATTTCATAGTTTGGGTTGTACATATAAATTTATTTATTTTACATATATTTAATCAAATAAAAATTAATTTATAATGATGGCTCGTGTTATATACGAAATATATTTTCTGATATCTAATTACTAAGATTTTATGTATTCATTTTAGTTTTTTACTCGTGTTAAAATTTTAAATCCTATTCATTAAATTTCTAGACCCGTATTTATTTAGATTTTAAGACCCGAATTCATATAGGTTATTAGACGTGTGTTTATTTATGGTTTTAGATCCGCGTTCATTTAGATTTTTAGACTTATATTAATTTTAGTTTTTAGGCACATGTTTATTTAAATTTTGAGATATATATTCATTTAGACTTACAAACCCATTATCATGAAATATTATCATTATTTTATAAATATTACAAATTATTTTATAATAAAATAAGTACAAAAAATTTTCTTATAATTTAAAATATAAATAAATTTGTTCAAAAATGACAAAATCTTTTTTAATAATAAATAAATAACTTTTTAAAATTATACATATTATAAATTGATATTAAGTTTTTTTTGGTCAATATTAGGCCACAAATGACCGGCCAATTAGCCAAGTTCTTGCAAATGCAAGCGGGGGGACTCAATCCCAGGATGTGCAAGTGCGATTGTCTCTTGTGGACTTACCACATGCCACTAGGCTAATGTCACTTGCAAATTGATATTAAGTTTAGAAATTCAGTTTTAATATATTAAATACAAATAAAATTGGTATATATTTTAAGCAATATCATGAGAGGATGTCAAAACAAAATGAAAAAAAAGTATAAATATTTGTATTCGCACATAACAAAAATAGTCATATTCATAAATATATATTTCCTAGGTATTTAGACTCATGAATTTAATAATTCATTACTGCCAAAAGTTTTCCAAAATTGTGGTTTGAGATCTGTATTTATTTTGGGTTTTAGAAACATGTTTATTTTGATTTTGAAACATGTATTCATTTATATTTATAAACTCATTATCATGAAATATTTTTATTATTTTATGTTATTCTAAACTATTTCCTAATAAACTATCTTGTTCTATTTGGAGATTTTTTAAGCTTTGGTTTTGTTGTCGATCTAATGATTATTTATTGACAAAAATAATTATTTTTAATAAAATAAATACAAAAACTAATGTATAATTTAAATATAAATGAATTCCTTCAAAAAATGGCAAAATATTTTTTAACAATATATAAATAATTTTTTTAAATTGTACTTACTGTAAATTGATATAATAAGTTTAGAAATTTAGTTTTAATATACTAAGTTCAAATAACATTGTAAGTGGTTTTTAGCCTAGTGGTAGGTGCTAAGTTCACAAGATGTAGGTGCATTTACATATTTAGAAATCAAATAACACTGCTTACAGTATGTAACAATTTAGCTAATGAACCGGTCAGTAGTAACTCAAATATTGATACAAAAAGAATGCAAATAAGATTCATATATATTTCAAAATATGTGTTCATTTAGATTAAATAGGAACTTTAAAAGTTGAGCTAGGCTTCTGGTTCTCCACAAAGAAAAGAGACAGATGTTGATAGTAAAAGTGTCATAAAACAAACTAGGGACTGCAAGGAGTGAATTCGAAAAAGCAAAGCCTGACGAATACTGTGGTGAATAATCAAAGGAGGGTAACAAAGGAGCTAAGGAAAACGCTGATGGTGACACATCCTCATTAATTCTTTCTCTTATTTTTAGGATTAAGTTGTTATCTTGGAATTGTTAAGACATTAGAAGCTAAGAGGACAAAAAAAACAGATATCTCATTTGTCTACGGTGGACTTATTAAACACTTTCAAAACCAGGTTTGGGAACGTTTGACTCCGTATAGAACACAACAATTGAAACCATGATTTATATTTGGCGATGGTATGGTATCTAATATATTAAATTCTAAATAATATGCAAAACTAATTTATGTGTGGTTAGTATTTGAGGAATATTCGGTAAGAAGATGAATACGTAATTTGAATTTTTTTGAAAATTTGGTAAGACTATAAAATATTAGAGTTAATCCGCCATTAAAATTTTTTCTTTTAGGTAACGGTTTAGGATATCATACTTTTATGGTATATTCCAATACCGACTTTATGTTAATAACTTATTTGACATCTGAGATACATTTAAGGGAACAAATTAAGAAACAGATCCGACTGATTAGGTTTGTTAATAATTCAAAACTTTCTTTTCAATTATATTTTCTTATAATGTATATAGCTGATTTATTAAGTTTGTTAACAATTTGAAGATTACCAAAATTGAGATGAATAATTAGATGCATAACTAAAACATTTCAAGTATGTTCAAATGAAATAAAATTCATTTCCAATATAATTTTTATTTGATTATTAAGGGGGTTTTGACTCAAGTGATCTAAAAATTGGTTTGAAATACAAAACTAGACCCCACTTTGAGTCAAATGCAAAACTAATTCAAATTGTTAGTGAAATTACAATTTTTTCGTGTATGAAAAAAACAAAAAAAATAGATATCACAATTACAATTATAATCTTCCGTAGTATGCGATTTAAGTCTACTCGTATGTAGACTTTATATGTAGTCTACATTTGAAATCTACTTTGTGAATTATTTTATTTTAAATCGTAAAAATAATTAGAAATACTTTGATGAAACATTTGTATACATGACCAACATATAAGTAATTAGAAAGTAATAAGACTATGAATTTCAAAATATAGTTAACTTAAATGTTTAACTTAAATAATTAATTCAAATGACCAACATTTGGTGTTTACGATTTTGTTGACTTTATTTAAGGTCTACATTTTAAATTTGTTATGTTGTGTAAACGTAATTTATGGTCTACATTTTAAATTTTGTTTTGACGTTTTGTAGACTTTATTTGAGTTTTATATTTTAAATTTGTTACGTTTTGTAGACTTTATTAAGATTTACATTTTAAAATTTGGTTTTTACGTTTTGTAGACTTTATCTACGGTCTACATTTTTAAATTTGGTTTTGATGTTTTGTAGACTTTATTTGAGGTCTACGTTTTAAATTTGTGTTTTGTAGACTTTATTTAAGGTCTATATTTTTAAATTTGGTTTTGAGGTTTTGTAGACTTTAGTTGAGGTGTACATTTTAAATTTATTACGTTGTGTAAACGTTATTTACGGTCTATATCTTTAATTTTTGTTTTGACGTTTTGTAGACTTTATTTACGGTCTACTTTTTAAAATTTTTACGTTGTGTAGAGTTTATTAAGGTCTACATGTTAAATTTGTTACGGTTTGTAGACTTAAATTAAGTCTACAATTTAAATTTGTTACATTGTGTAGACGTTACTTACGGTCTACATTTTTAAATTTGGTTTTGACGTTTTGTAGACTTTATTTGAGGTCTATATTTTTAATTTCTTACGTTTTGTAGACTTTAATTACGGTCTACGTTTTAAACTTTTTACGTTGTGTAGATTTTATTTAAGGTCTGCATGTTAAATTTGTTATGGTTTGTAAACTTAAATTAAGGTCTACATTTTAAATTTGTTACGTTGTGTAGACGTTATTTATGGTCTAAATTTTCAAATTTGGTTTGTAAACTTTAAATTTATCCTAGGTGTATAAGGTATTTTACAAAGAAGGTAAGAAAAAAATAAACACAAACGGCGACGTCTTCTTCTTCTCTCTCAATTTATGCTATGCTCTCTCTTTCAAAATTAAACGCCTATTTCTTCGTCATCTCCAGTGAGGCTTCTCAAATTCTCTCTTCGTATTTACATCTCTTTCACGATTTCTTCTTTGTCTTTTGAGCGCTTTGATTTTGTTTTGCAAATTTCTCTCTCTCTAAAACCACCGTCGGCGTCTTCATTTACTGCAGAGAGGCTTCTCTAGCGATGCTTCACATACTCTTTCTTCGTGTTACGTCTCTTTCATGATTTCTTCTTCATCTTTTGAAAGATTTGATTTTGTTATGCAGATTTCTCTCTTTCTCTAAAACCACCAGCGGCGTCCTCCTTTACTCCGGTGAGGCTTCTCAGGTGAGGTTTCTCATACTCTTTTTTCTTTGTGTATGACAGCATGTATGACTGCCTTTGTGTATGAAAACGTCAGCCTAAGGAGAATGTAAAGACATGTGAGGATCTCCCATTACCTGAGAAGAATACGTAGAGCAAATCAATTCCGCTCGACGCAGGGGTTAGTACTGATGTACCTAAAAGGAATATAGTTCTCAACAAAAAGAAAGGCAAAAAATAAACAGTCTGAGTTTGTTTGTTTCATACTACGTTTCTTTATGTTTTAGACTTTGTTTGTTTCAGAATTTTGAGACTGTTTTGTTTTGTTGTTGTTGTTGGTGTTGTTAATTGTAGACTCCGCAGAATGGTGTTCCTAGTGAAAGTGTGTATGGTTTTTACAATCAAGTATCGTTTTGATGGACAACAAAATATAAATCTACTTTGATAAAATTCAGAGAGATAAAGAGGATAAAAAAATTGAACAGTGCTTGGTTCGAGAAAGGAGTCAACGGATTAAGAAGCTTGGTCCTACACAACTCAGTCCTTTCAAGGGTAATTGTACTGTTAAACATATCTTTGACAAAACAAGAAGGTCTGGCTATGATCCTTTCGAAGTGGTGTGTATGCAAAAGCTTCAAGCTTTACTCGATTGGCTGAAACTCGATTCGTAAGTCATTATATTTTAATTATCTATTTGTAAACAATTAAATTGTTAGAATGCTACTTATTCAAGTTTATATGGTGTAGAGATTTCAAGAAGAAGAAGAAAAGAGATCCTAAATCGTGTCTAAGTTGGTTTTATATATTGTGGGTTCCTCAACAATGGCTACATGATATGGTAAGCTTAATTTGTGGACTTAACTAGCAAATTTTAACAATTCACAGTTTTAGTTATTTATAATTGTCTATTGCAGCATTTGGATGCAGTGATTAATCTCTTAAGAGGTTGATATGCAAAGCATCCTGAATGGTTCATGTCAGATCGCATCTGTTTTTATTGACACTGCTCTTACTATGATGTGGGTTAAGAAATACCCATAATTTTTGAAGAGTTCCACTCTGCTGGATGGGGCATATGATTACTTCTTGGGAGGTCAGCCATCTTATTGCCAATCTAACAAACAATGGGGGCTGGAAGTTGATGATATATATGTCCCGTTGAATGTCACAGAAGGTACCAAACTAATAGAACGATGATAGTAGCGTGTTGTAGTTTGTTGTGGTCTTCATATGTAGATTTATTGTGTAGATATTTAGGGTAGATTTATTATGTAATGTGTAGAAGTAAAATGTAGATGTATTCTGATTCTGTTATACTTTATGCAGATCATTAGGTAGCTTTGTTGATATCAATTCCGGAGAGGCACACACCTATTTGGGATAATGGATTGAACCACACACGTGCATCCGCAATGACACATGTCGTGAAGCTTATCACAGTTCTTATGGCTCATATACTTCATGAATTGGCTCCACGTGAAGATAGGTTCAAGTATTCACCAATAATAATCACACAGGAGTGTCTGCCTGCTTGTAAAGTGCCACTAAACAAGGTAGGTGGAGACTATGATGTGCATTGTCTAAAGTACA
>JAKUCM010006187.1:0-25216 GCA_023374145.1 Lepidium sativum
TTGATTAGAATGATTCAGTTAGTGACTTAACATTATAATTCGATTGTTATCCATTATATTATGGTAGATTCATGGCTTTTTGTAAGTATCCATATGTTTCTTCAATAATGTAATAATGTAATAATATAATCTGTGATTTATGGCTTTTTGGTCAGCTGAGAGAATCAAGTCATGGCCCTTTTATTTGTCATATGCCATTATTTGTTTTGATTCTTTCAACCTCAACCATACATTTTTTTTATAAATGGATACTCATTCATTCATTGAAACCACTGTCAAAAATCTCTTCTTACTAAAAATACAAAAGGCAGTCTGAAATAGAAGAAAGTTATACCATCAACCGGTTTAAAGAGCGTCGAAACAAAATTGAAGAAGATTATCCACATCCTAGCAAGAGAAAATATTTCAAGAGAGATCATGTAGCAGCAAACCAAAGATTGATGACGACTACTTTGCTAATCAACCTACATATGATGATGCAATGTTTCGTCGTCGATTTCGAATGCGAAAACATGTTTTTCTTCGAATCGTTGGAGACTTATCAAGCAATGACAATTACTTTACCCAAAGAGTTGACACAGCCAATAAAGAAGGCATATCTCCTTTAGCAAAATGTACCACAACTATGAGAATGTTAGTATACGGTGTGGCGGCAGATGCGGTTGATAAGTACATCATAATTGGAGGTACTACAACATTAGAGTGCTTGCGTAGATTCTGTAAAGGAATCATACAACTGTATGAACAAGTGTATCTTAGAGCTCCAAATCAAGATGATATGTAAAGAATTTTGCACGTTAGTGAGTTGAGGGGTTTCCATGGGATGATTGAGAGTATAGACTGTATGCACTAGGAATGACAAAATTGTCTTACAGCGTGGGAGGGTCAATTTACTAGGAGAGATAAAGGAACCACCACCGTTATTTTTGAAGTTGTTGCATCTCATGATCTATGGATCTGGCATGCTTTTTTTGGATGTCCAGGTACACTGAATGATATCAATGTTCTCGACCGTTCACCTGTGTTCGATGATGTTGAACAAGGAAATACTCCAAGAGTAAACTTTTTTGTTAACCAACGTCAGTATGATACCGTTTACTATTTAACTGACGGTATTTATCCTTCTTATCCAACTTTTGTCAAATCATTTGACTTCCTCAGAGTGAACCAAACAAGTTATTTGCATAACGCCAAGAGGGATGTCGAAAGGACATCGAGCGTGCATTTGGAGTGTTGCAAGCGCGATTTAAAATTATTTGTGAACCAGCTCACTTGTGGGACATAGGCGATTTGGCTATCATCATGAGATCATGTATCATATTGCACAATATGATTGTTGAAGATGAGCGAGATACATATGTTCAACACTGGAAAGATTATGACCAGTCTGAGACAAGTGGGTCTAGCACACCGCAACCATTCTCGACCGATGTACTACCTGCATTTGCAAATCATGTTCGTGCTAGATATGAATTACGTGATTCAAATAAACATCATGAATTGCAAGCAGATCTAGTTAAACACATATGGAGAAAATTTGGAGTGCTTCGGGATTAAAAAGATTTTTAAATTCCATGTGTTTTAAGTTGTGTTTATTGTATTAATTAAGTTACATGTGTGTTTATTAAGTTCTTTGTGTGTTTATTATAAGGTGTATGCTTATTATCAATGTAATGTATTATATTGTATTTAAGGTTTTTAGAAAATATATTTGCTTAAATAATAATAATGTATTTTTTTTGTTTATATAAAAAAGGTAAAAAAGAAAAAATTAAAATTCTTAAAGAACTATTTAAATTTTAGTTAATTTAGTTTAATTTAAATACTTATTTGTTTTTAATATGTAATTATCATAATTTAAAAACTAAAGAAAATAAAAATATATAAATAAAAATAGTGGGATAGAGTGTTGAAACCATTGGAGTGTAAAAGTTTAAAGACGGTGTAGAATATATATGTGGAAAAGAGAGAAAATGATGTGGAGGGTGATTAAACTCCAAACCAATGTGGATAGTCTTACAAGAATATCTGAGTAGTTGTAACAGAATACTTTTATGATGACTTCCGTTTAAAAAAAAATTAAAGATAGAAACATAAAATTACTAAAATCCTACTACAAAAATTATTTGTCGGTCGTCTTTTTTTGTTAAAAGAAACGGGAGAACCTCGAAGGAGGTAAGACCCAAATGTTCAACAGCAAGAATATAACTGAGAGACTTGCATCACAAGAAACAAAAAGAAAAATTGGTTGTCGGTCAAAATCCTACATAATATATAATACGTAATACTTCATACTTTGCCTCAAGTAATAAAACTAATTAAAACTGCGTCTCTTCTCTGGCGATCAGGATCGACATGGAAGTTCAAGTAAAATACGCTCGAAAAATCCCAATCGATCTCCTAATTGATATATTTTCGAGAGTCCCCACAAAGAATATAGCAAAGTGTCGTTGTGTATCGAGATTATGGAGATCCATACTTTATCGACCAGATTTTAGGGAGTTGTTCCTGACTATGTCTTCGACTCGTGAACGCCTGTTCTTATTCACCATCGAAGATAAGAACAATTTATACTTTTACTCTTCACCTCAGCCTCAGATTTCAGATGAGAGCACGTGTCTTGTTGTACCCACAAGACGTTATCATATTCAACAGAAGCAATCTCTGGCTGGAGATTGTATATATGCAGTTGGTTCTCCTCTTCCTGGATTCGTGTGTACGAAACAATGATTATTTGGAATCCTGTCACCACCTGGATTCAGTGCCTCCTCATCACCACCTTCTAAGACCGTGTCTCTTCGAACATCAAGAAGCATGCCTCCTCCACCATTTTCTTCTAAAACCATGTCTCCATCATCAAGAAGCATGCTTCCTCCACACAGACAATAGAACCTTCACGATTACATGACGACCACATCTCTGTAAAGAAACCAAATCCAGTTCCAGGTAATTAATATGATCATTGGGGTTGATTAACTGTAACTATGATGAAGACGATGATGTTTGATGACGACCCAAATGAGATATGGATCCTCAAATCGTTACAGTGTTGTAGAAGACTGAAACATTTCATATGGAAACATAAAGGCCAGTCTATGTTCGCAACAAGAAAATGGTATTAAGATGTATAATTAAAGAATATTCCACCTTGCATTCTATTTGGGTTAACCTACTTTTTGTACATTTGTATAAATACCAATCTAAATATCAATGAGAACAACTTCTTTTCCAAATCTTTTTATGTTATCAGATCCTAAAACCCTAAATTCTTCAAAAAATTTCGCCTTTCTTTTTTCCTCGTCTCTTGCCATCGAGTTTCTTCTTCTACAAGTCTTTGTGACTTCTTCTACTCTTCTTAACCCTAAATTTCTATCTTATCTCTAAAGCCATGGCCACACCCGCTTCTCCCTATGTTTTTACCCTATATCCTTCTGATAATCCTGAAACTCTCATCACTTATGTTGGTGGGAGATAACTACTCCGAGTGGGCAACTGAGATAACTAATTCCCTAGAGGCTAACCAAAAGAAATGATTTATTGATGGGACAATTGTTAAACCAACGGCAGAACCGCAACTCTCCTTGTGGATCATGACTAACTTTATGATCATTGGATGGATCCGTACGTCCATTCATCCAGTCAAACGCTCAACGGTCTCTCATGTGCCAGATGCTCAAAAGCTGTGGGAGTCAATCAAAAGGAAATTTTTGATTCAAGTTGGTGTTCAAAGCCATCTTCTACAAGACAACATCACTAATTGCAAACAAGGAGGTCGTGATAGAATATTTTGGATGTCTTTCTAAGTTGTGGGAAGAGCTTCAAGACTTGAACACATGAACATCATGTACTTGTGAGGCTGCAGCTGATATAGAGAAAGAACGTGAAGATTCTCGTGTTCATAAGTTTCTCTTCGGATTGGATGATTCAAGATATGGGTCAATACGTTCACAAATCATTAATGAAGATCTTATTCTGGATTTAAATTCAGTGTATTATAGGGTTATTCGCGATGAAAAAAAACAATTAGCCATGAGAACAAAGGAGATCGTGACCAAATCTGTTGGATTTCATGCCGCACTAGATGCTCCAATGAATACTGCGGCTGTTACTTGAGGTCGTGATTCAAATCGATATTGCACTCCTTGTAAACGGAATGGTACTTTGAGCAACAACAACAGTGTGGCTCCACTTCATCTCATGGCCGAGGAGGTCATTCAGGTACCACCTCCAATCGTCGTCGTGGTCGTGCAAATTCTACCCGAGCAGCACCTTCTTCTCCTTCAGCCACGTTACCAACTTCAGATCAAGTAACACAATTGATTCAACTTTCTTCAGTCGCAGCACACAAGTCTAGCTACTGAGGAAGTATCTGGTAAACCTATAATCTCGGATGTTATACTTGATACATGTGCCTCACATCACATAATCGGCAACAAATTGCTACTTAGAGATGTGATCCCAACTATCTCATCGAAAGTTACTTTTCCAAATGAGAGACATTCTCGTGCTACACATACTGGCAATTTTACATTAAGAGATGATTACTCTCTTGATAATATGCTCAATGTCTTGGATTTCAATTGCACCTTATTTCTCTCAAAATGACTAAAGGAAACTTGGTGAGGTAGCATTGTTTACTGATTCATTTTGTTTCTTACAGGACTATTTTATGAGGACCCTGATTGGAGCCAGTGAAGAGAAAGATGGGGTGTACTACTTCATGGGATTGAAAGTTCCTACACTAAGTCATGCGGCCACATTGAAAGTTTCTCAGGATGTGTTATGGCATAGACGTCTTGGACATCCTTCTTCTAAAGTTTTGCACTCTTTAAATTTGATTGATAAGTTTGATGTTGAGTTTGACACAAAATCATGTGATGTTTGTTATCGAGCAAAACAAACTCGTAATATTTTTCCTGAAAGTTCTAATAAAGCTTATCCACCTTTTGATTTGATACATTGTGATGTCTGGGGCCATGCAGAACACCATATCTGCTAAATGGCAAAACACCTTATGAAATACTTCATGGCACAGTCCCTACATATGATTCTCTGCGCGTGTTTGGATGCCTAGAGACAAGGACAAATTTTGTCAGAGAAGTTGACGATGTTTGTTTATGGCTTATCCTGTTGGTAAAAAGGCTTGGAGATTGTTTGATATTACAACCAATGAGTTCTTCTATAGTCGGGATGTAGTCTTCCAAGAAGATAAGTTTCCAGGCCTAGACACTCTTTCACTGCCTATTACTACGACTCCCTCTCAAAGCACTCTAGTACCCGATGATTCCACACCAATAAATGTTTTGGAGGAACCCCATTCTAATATACTAAGTCCAGCAGACGAGTCAACAAATTTATTAGATTCAGCTGCACCTGAAGATGGTTCTTTCTCACCGAATGTGATATGATCATGGAAAGCAGCAAGGAAGCTAAGGAGAACTTGGAGCTAAACAATGAAGATCACGAGAGAGCTTTGAAGATTCCAGTCGGTCCAATTACAAGATCACAGGCTAAACAAATCAATGTGAGCATTTGTGGATTTATTCAAGGCCTTTTGGACAAAGAACAACATAAGGAATCCATTGGACAACCACTTTGAGCATTCTACAAGTCCAAGAGAAGTCCTAAATCAAGTCTTAAAGTCCAGCCCATGAATAGTGACGAATTCGGAAGACTAAAATATATTTTGGAGGCCAAAAGTTCAAGAGTCCTTCTCATTCAAGTCATAGTAAATTGTGACATTTACTTGTCATTTACTTAGTAGTCTATACTCTTCATATTTAAGACATTCAATAAGTTTAGAGGAAACTAGAGAGTCCATTCTATTCTTTATAAACTCATGTAATTCTCATTTGTGAGGATCCAACTTTTTTTATCAATAAATTTGAGAGTGATTCTCTTTTGTTCTTTGTGAACTTTTCGATCTTTCTTGGTGTGTCATATCCAAGGGATCAAAATAGTTTATCAAGTAATTTTCATCACACTTGTGTGACCATTCCTAGCCATTGGCGTGAAGAGGCGAGTCGAAACAACAACAATCTTTGATTTAATATACTAAAGGTGGGGGCTACTCGAGTCAACATTTCGTGGTTCCACCACCTTGCTTAATTGAAGGCAAGGTGAAACAACAACAATCTTAGGTTTGATATACCTAAGGTGGGCGTTACACAAATTCTTTGAAGACCAAGGACTATCCTTTACAACTTGGAGTGACGATTTCTTCCGGATTCCGCGTCATTTGGTATCAGAGTCAAGTTACAAGTTAGTTAATCTTTTCATTTTCTATCTATTCATCTTCTATCTTTTCATCTTCTACCTTTCCAACTTCTATCTTTTCATCTTCTATCTCTTCATCTTCTATCTTTTTATCTTCTATCTTTCCAACTTACATCTTTCCATATTTTCTTTTTAATTGATTAGAAAAAGCAAGAAAAAGGAATATATATATATATATATATATAAGAAAAAAAGAAAAAAAACAACTCTTCATCATCTATTATTATTAAAAAAAAAACTTGTTCGTTGTTTGTTTGTGTACCAAGATCTATCTAATACTTGAGTTGTGTGATACTTGTTAAGTCATTGAACCTTGGGAAAATCAAATCAAAGAGTGTTTGATTAGTTATATAAGAACATTTTGAGATTCAAAAAGAGAGGAAAAAGGCGTCAGGTTGTGAAAACATCTGAGAGAAAAACCAATAATTTAAGGAAAACACTTGTGTGTCAAACACTTGAGAGATTGTGAGGCATTTTTATATTAACAAATTTTTTTTACAGGTTCTAAGTATGTCAAACGACAATAATGACAATCCGGAGGGTGAGCAAATACAAGGAATTCCAAATCTCCATATTCAAGCTTTGATAAGAGAGATGACCCGTTTGTTGAGAGTTGAGATGGAGGCAGTCAATGAACATTTGGATCAAATTCAAAATGAGATAACACTTAGGAAACAACCTCGGCTGCCTAACGTACAAGGAGATCCATCACCGGTGGAAGTAAAAAGAGGCGGTGTTGACTACTATGGTCGAAATAAACACTCATCTAACTCGAGTCGAAGGAGACCTAGACGAGCTAGGAAGAAAGAGGTCGGGCTGAAGATAATTTAAGGGAACTTAAGCTGAAAATTCCATCAATTCAAGGAAAGAACGATCCAGATACCTATCTCGAATGGGAGAAAAAGATTAAACTCGTTTTTGATTGTCAAAACTATTCCGAGCTCAACAAGGTACGAGTTGCAGCCACTAAAGTTTATGATTATGCTATTAATTGGTGAAATCAAGTGGTGACAAGCAGGAGAAGAAATAGAGAAAGAACCATTAAGACTTTGGAAGACATGAAAACCTTGATGAGACGACAGTTCGTTCATAGTCACTATCCCCGAGAGTTACATCAAAAACTTAGGAGATTGGTGCAAGACAACTGAAGTGTGGAGGATTATTTTTAAGAGATGGAAATACTTATGATGAGAGCCGATATAGAAGAAGATCGTGAGGCTACCATGGTCAGATTTCTTAGCGGTTTGAATCGTGAGATCCAAGACCGAGTAGAGTTGCAACACTATGTGAACTTGGAAGATATGTTGCATAAGGATATCTTGGTGGAGCAGCAGCTCAAGAGGAAGGTAGCACACGTCAAAATTATGGCACGAGTTCTATTACTCAATGTCCTAGCTTCTCATATGAAGAGAAAACTGTTCCAAAACCAAAGTTTGAATCCAAGCCGAATACTAGCCGACAAGAGGTCAAAGGTAAAGTTGAACCCTCTTCTACAAGAAATCGTGATGTGCAATGTTTTAAGTGTCATGGCAGGGAACATTATGAAAATGAATGCTCAAACAAGAGGGCCATAATACTTAGAGTCAATGGAGAGTACGAAACCGAAGAAGAAGTGGTTTCAGATTCTATGTCATCTCAAGATGAGCTAGAGTTACCTGCAACCAAATGTGATCTTTTGGTAGCTAGAAGGTCTTTGAGTATGCAAGGTAAAATAGAGGAGAACATGCAGCGTGAGAATCTATTCCACATGCGATGTCTTTTTCTTGATAAGGTGTGTAGTCTTATAATTGATGGAGGGAGCTGTACAAATGTGGCAAGTACTACACTTGTGGAGAAACTGAGATTGACTACTCGAAAACATCCCAAGTCGTATAAGTTTCAATGGTTAAGTGAGTTTGGAGAACTCAAAGTGTCAAAGCAAGTTGTGGTTCCATTTAGCATTGGGAAGTATAAGGACGAAGTGATTTGTGATATTGTGCCAATGGAGGCTGGACATATTCTTCTTGGGAGACCATGGCAGTTTGATCGGAAAGTTGTTCATCATGGTTTCACCAACAAGCATTCATGATGGTTTCACCAACAAGCATTCACTTTTAGCCTTCTACAAATCTAAGAGAAGTCCTAAATCAAGTCTTAAAGTTCAGCCCATGAATAGTGACGAATTTGGAAGACTAAAAGATATTTTGGAGGCCAAAAGTTCAAGAGTTCTTCTCATCCAAGTCATAGTAAATTGTGACATTTACTTGTCATTTACTTAGTAGTCTTTACTCTTCATATTTAAGACATTCAATAAATTTAGAGGAAACTAGATAGTCCTTTCTTTTCTTTATAAACTCATGTAATTCTCATTTGTGAGGATCCAACTTTTTTTATCAATAAATTTTAGAATGATTCTCTTTTGTTCTTTGTGAACTTTTCGATCTTTCTTGGTGTGTCATATCCAAGGGATCAAAATGGTTTATCAAGTGATTTCCATCACACTTGTGTGGCCATTCCTAGCTATTGGCGTGAAGAGGCGAGTCGAAACAGCAACAATCTTTGGTTTAATATACTAAAGGTGGGGGCTACTCGAGTCAACATTTCGTGGTTCTAATACCTTGCTTAATTGAAGGCTAGTTGAAACAACAACAATCTTAGGTTTGATATACCTAAGGTGGGGGTTACTCAAATTCTTTGAAGACCAATGACTATCCTTTACAACTTGGAGTGATGATTCCTTCGAGATTCCGCATCAGAATGTATCCCCGCGTGATACTCCCCCTAAGCCACCTTCTCCGGGTTTGCCCGAATTGCTAGGTAAAGGTCAGAGAACACGTAAACCATCTGTGCTGTTAAAGAATTTTGTCATAAACAGCGTACAACTCCCACACAAATCATCTCTCTCTCTCTCACTCCTCCAGTTACGGTTTCCTCTAATGCGGCTCCTAGTAAGGTAACATATCCTGTCTCTAATTTTTTATCTGATGTTTCCTTCTCTCGCAGCCACAAAGGATTCTTGGCGGCTATTACTAAAGAATCATAACATACTTCATACAAATAAGCTTGCCTTGATCCAACTTGGCATGAATCTATGGCCGATGAACATCATGCTTTAAAGGAAAATAACACTTGGGAATAAACATCATTACCGCCATGAAATAAGGCTATAGGCTGAAAATGGGTTTACCGTATCAAATACCACTCTGATGGCCGCATGTCATGTCATAAATCTCAGACAAATAGAAGGCATTGACTACACATTAACATTTGCTCTTGTTTCAAAACAGTCAACAATTTAAATACTACTTGATGTTGCAGCTGCAAACCGATGGGAAGTCCATCAATTAGATGTTCATGATGCAATTGTACATGGTGTTAAATGAAGAATTCTACATGAAACATCCTCCAGGTTTTGAAAGCAGAGACCCAACCACAGTCTGTCATCTCAAAAAATCAATCTATGGTTTGAAACATGCTCCGAGATGTTGGTTCGCCAAGCTTAGCACTGCTTTTCTCACCTATGGCTTTCGGCAAAGTCAAGAAGATACTTCTCATTTTTCTTGCACCCGAGATGGTATTTCTATATATATTCTAATATATGTTGATGACTTTATTGTGGCTGCCAATGATATCTCCATCTTATAGACCAAGTGTTTTCATATGAAGGACTTAGGTAAATTGAAGTATTTTTTGGGTATAGAGGTTACATGACATGAAGATGTATTTTTCTTGTCACAGAGAAAGTATGTTCTAGACATTGTTTTGGAAGCTGGTTTGCTGGCTGCCAAACCTTCATCTACCCCAATAGAACCAAATCATAAGCTATCCATCAATTCTAGCACTTCTTTGGCCGATCCTCAGAAGTATCGAAGACTTGTTGGTCGTCTAATATACTAGACATTCACTTGGTCTGAGCTCTCCTATGCAGTGCATATCTTGTCTCAATTTATGCAAAATCCGCTTGAGTCACATTGGCTGGCAGCTCTTCGTACGGTTAAATATCTCAAAGGCACAGCCGGGCACGGAATACTACTACGTTCTGATTCAAATTTACACCTTACTGCCTTTTGTGATGCAGATTGGGGAGCTTGTTCTCTCACCAGGCGTTCACTTAATGCCTATGTAATTCTTCTTGGTAACTCTCCGGTCTCCTGGAAGACAAAGAAGCAAAGCAAATTATCCATGTCGTCCGTGGAAGCCGAGTACATGTCTATGGCATATGTGCTGAGGGAATTAAAATGGCTCAAAGAACTGCTCTCAACTTTTGGTGTTACTCATACTCAACCGATGACTCTGTACTGTGATAGCAAATCGGCACAACATATCGCATCCAATCCAGTTTTTCATGAGTGAATTAAGCATATCGAACGAGATTGTCATTTTGTCAGAGATGTTGTGGTTTCCAACCTCATCAAAACCGAGCATATTTCAACACAATGAACAACTCGCGGATTTGTTTACAAAGGCCTTGTCTACACCGCAATTCACTTACTTGCTCTCCAAGCTGGGGATTCGAGACATCTCACCCCCAACTTGAGGAAGGTATTAGGATATGTAATTAAAGAACATTCCAGCATGTATTCTATTTGGGTTTTTAGGTTAAACTACTTTGTACACTTGTATAAATACCAATCTAAATATTAGTAAGAATAACTATTTCCCAAATCTCTTTAAATGGTTACTTTTTTCTTAGGGTATAACGATAGAGTGTTGGGATCATGTTGATTTGCAGTTCCTAAGTTACTTTTTTTCCAAGGAACTAATGTTGCTGAGAAGTTTTTTTGTCCCTTTTTGTTGTGAAATTCTATTGGTTAAGAGTTAATTAATCGAATGATATAAAGGAAAGATACTACTAATTTATCAAACAGATTTAAAAATACAATTTATTGATATTTTATCAGCTGTGTATACAAGAAAACAGCCCGATTCATGAAGAATGGTAAGCTTTCTTAATCCAGGTGAGTTTCGTAGCCGCTTTGTTATACCAGGAATAACATACCGTATAATCATCGTTTCGAGAGTCCAATCTCTGACCTTTAGCTTTGGAAATGGTGCACCATAGAGCGAGGGAAGCGACAACATAAAGGCACATAAAAAGGTTGACTTAATACCAAAACTCATAACTCAAAGCTATGTGACTCTAGGACATGGAGATGTGTAGGTCTTAAGAGATTTCAAGAATGGCTAACAAACCTGAAGAAAGATACCTCCAATGGTAATAAGGGTTCCAAGAATACAAAAGTAAATGTTCAAGTCATCTTTTGTTAGAGAAGAGACATCAACTAATGAGAATAGTAATCGAGAATGTCTCAGTCTCAAACAATGAAGATGTGGTGCCACAGTCTCCGTTGGCCCTAGAAACCAATCGCTATGGTCTATCTCCAATCTTCTTAGACACTGTGATTGTCAAATCAAAACACCTGAAGGGACCACAATAAAGCAATTCCAAGCTTTCCAAATGTGGAAAACTGATAAGCCGTGGAGAGCTTTGTCAGGAAGAAGGAAAAGCCAAGTCAGGATGATTTGAAGGGTGATTGGTTACAGAAGCAAAAGAACACTGAATTCCTATGGAGTGTGAAGGCATTTAAAGAGTGATGACGGGGCATTTGTTGATTGGAGGAAAGCTGAAGTCGTTAGCCACATCATCTGTTTGCTATTTCTGTTTTTGTTTTGTAATTATGTATAAGATGAATTGTGATTGAGAATCCATCATATTTGGCATTTCTGTGACTTTGTACATGAATAATACAGAGGATAAATAAGAAAATTAGGGTTTGCCATTGCGAAACTCTATCAATTGGTGCATTCGTGAGCTGACTTCAGGATGCTAATGCAAACATTCTAGATGGGTCGAGACTCCCTGATAAACCAAAACCTTCCAATCATTTTTGAACTTGAGTCGGCCACAATGACAATTTAAGTGGGCTTTATACTTCCTGAGCCAATCCATTCACAAATCATAAGGTCCGTTGGCATATTTACCCCTTCAATTAACACGGAAAGGTTTTGAACCGATCCAAGGGCTTTCATTAGTTGCCCACCAGTTTTTCGGATTAGACCATAATGGTTCCCGAGTTCCTTCTGAAATCCATTACTCTTTACCACCGCGGGTGCACAAAACAGTGTGATGCCGCAAAATCAAACATCACATGGATTGTCACTCCGCCCATAACAAGGGTTCCTACGCATCCACCTCAACATCTAAGACTGGAATGCATGGAATATGAAATGCGATAAGAAACGCTTAGGTGATTGATAGGACTGACCTGTGATCGGTTGAGATGTACTTGGCTCTGATGCCTCTAAAGTCATCGTATACTCTCTTGGTGACACCGCTTGCCTCTTTGGTGGTGGCAGCAGCCCATCGTTTGCCTGTTTTCCCCCATGCTGCATCAACTTCGAACAACTTGCCTTAAAATGTCCGTTTTCTCTGCAATGGTACTGGGCATTCCTGAGCCTTGTGCATAAGACTTCCGCACTGATAACATTCTCCAGATGCTGCCTTACATACGCCCGCATGATTTTTCCCACAGGTTGCCCAAGCAGTGCATTTACCTTTACCCATGGCATCCTTGTTCTTTTTCTCATTCCCTTGTTTGGTTACACTTCCTGCTCGAGCTGGCGTATCGGTTGTAACGACTTTCCATTCTTGATACGTATAATTTGCCCCCTCCAGTTCACCTTCTAACTTGGCCACTTTCTCCACAAGCTCAGACACAGAGGAGTAATTCCGAACTAAGCAAATCTTGCGAAATTCAATCTGTAATCCACATATGAAACGACTGACATGCATACTTTCCTATTCCATTTCATGTCCCTAGTATTTCTTGAGATTGTTAAACTCATTCTCGTATTCCCTTATCTTCATCGAGCCTTGGGTGAGACTTGTAAATGCCTCCTTGATCCTATCCAATGCCTCCACTGGAAAATATTTCATCCTGAAATCATTACAAAAGGTTTTCCAACTACAATTTTGATTCGCTTTTCGGCCAATTACACTACTGCCACCGTAAATGTGCATGTCCTTCCAAGTGATGGATCACAATGTCTTTCTTAAATTCTTCTAGACAAAGAATGGAATCGAAGTTCCTTTGAAGCCTACTCATCCATTCATCTACTACGATGAGCTCGGGACCACCAGAGAAAAAAATGGTGCCCCATCTTTGCATATGCTCCATTATCCTTAGGAACATGAGTTATCATCCACTTGAACTTCTTCTGTAACATTCACCAACGGTTCTATGTTCGCCGAAGGTTAGGTATTTCTAGTAAGGGACACAGTTGGTAGTCTAGCCAGAACTTGAGCCAACATCCCTAGTAGTACTGCCTCGAAACAGAGCGGAGCTGCAGTATTTACAATCGCAGTAACTCCCTCTCAAGCCACATTTTTTTCGTTCTCGGCCATTCCCACATTCCCTGAGTGTTCTTGGTTTGGTACTTGTTCCTCCTCGACATTCGTTGTCATAATCTGATTATTCTTAGCCATCTACAAAGACCAAGAAATGTTAGACCCACATTATTTTGCTCGCGTTTTACACCCATATAACTCATTCATTTATCACGAAACCTTGGCAATGGAAGGATGGTGCTTAACCCATTTTAAACCGTTAATCATAAAATGACTTATCCTATGACCGGTTATGCTCTGATACCAATTGTGGCGCCCCATTTAGTTAATGCTATGCAATCTGTAGCCAAGCATCAATCAATAACCCCAATCTGCGGCCACACAGTCTGCATGAAGGTTCAAGTCGATCACTTACTCAACAAATAGGGTTCCCTAATTTCATAGCATTTTCCAGCGCATTAATTTAAGTGAATAGGCCAAGTTGATACTTAAACGGTTTCATTTAGTTATGAACAAGTACTATTACAATGATATTGTTACAAAAAAGGCTACACATAACGTTGAACTAAACCAACTACCCATATATACACCATCACTTCCTTCCATTCGCTTTGTCCCACCCTTGACTAGCCCTTAGAGTTCCTTTAATGGGAAACATTCTCACCTATATTCTAAATAGAATGCATAAGCACAATTCAAGCTTGGTGAGCAGATCATTCCGCTTTAATGGGTCCAACAAGGAATCATATCCCACAGTCCATTCAATCAAGTCAATGTTATGCATGTTAGGACACTATTTGAACAGATGAAGTACCAAAAAATATCAAAAATCTTTCTTTGATTCAACTATGCATCGACATAACCTGGCTGCCAAGCATGACTTCGAATCAGACTTCGATCCGACCAAGAAATTTCCTGACCAAACAATGTCACAATATGAATAAGCAATGATCTATGTTAGAATCAACCCAAGTTACATCCACGGTTAGCACTCACCTTTGCCAAACTAATTCTGACACCTCTTGACACTACCTTGATTCACACTATAACCTTCTTTGGGGATGTATATTTTGCTCAATGAACCGAATCTTCTCTAGATCCTTACTTGTGACTACTTAGTTTCTCTTTTTATTTTTCTCTCTCCTTTTCTTGTGTACTCCACTAAAGGTGAGAATGGGCCATATATATAGGTGATGGCTTACCCAAATTTTCCTTTGCGTTTAGGTTTGCTCAAGAACTTCGCCCAAAGGTTTTCTTTGGAGGAAAACATGTACCCTGCTTGGTCAATTTTTCACATGTCATGCAGTAGCTCACGCAACTCGCTACTTCCTCTGGACTCAACCTGCTCACACAACTACTTGGCTACATAGCTACCTGGCTTTTAATCAAACATGCTCACGCAACTGGGTGCGTACGGAGCTACTTGGATGGTTCATATATAAGACTTAATTTTCATTAAGTCTTTCAATCGCTCAGATCCCATAAACTATTTACTCACCCATAGCAACCTTTCCCAGCCGTTCGACACATTCTTTAGACTTGTTTGGAATCACCCAGAATGGTCAGCGGGACGTGGGTGTTATAACAACCCTATTGGTTTCGAGCAGTCTACATATCTAGCCATGAATACCTCACCAACTCCATTTTTGGCACTATGAAATATATGTTTTTTCGTCAATAATATTAAATCAACAAGATGCAATTTATAATCAATTTTTTTCTATTAGAATTAAGTGGAATTCGAACCTATCATCTAATATTAAATTAATTAATAAAAAACCGAATAAACCACCTATTTTTTTAGATAAAATATATGTTTCTTCTCCAACAAAACATATATCTTCACTAAATCATATTTTCAGAAAAGTCAACTGATAGAAAAACTAAATGCAACAATATATACAGTGTAGATTTAGGTCAAATAAGTTGTTCTCTTTTTGTTTTTTATATATAATTAAGATTCTGTGATTTCTTTTTCTCTCTTTTTTTGGTTTTCGATTCTGTGATATTTTACTGGTAGTTTTGTTTGTTTTTTAGTTATAAGGAATATTTAAAGCCATTTTTCAATCTGGATTCACTGGTTTTAATTAATATTGTTTACATCTGATAAACACAAATAAGTGGTTGTCGAAAGGATATGAGTATATGACTATGACAAAATTCATTCTTGTTTTCGAGAATCATTAGCAACTTTAAGCAAAATATCATTACAAGAAAAAAATACCACTAAAGTGAAAGGATTAGATGATTGATAATTTACCTTGGTTAATAAGTTCGCTAATCCCATTGTTTCATTCATCCTCATCTTCTTTATTAGCTGGCGATAGTTGTTCAAATTGCTACAAAACCCCTCTTTCTGACTACTTTAAGAGAAATCAGAAGCCGACAAAAAATGTAATTAAAAAAACATGAGGCAAACGGGCAATGATCAAATAACTCCATTCTCTCAAAATTTTAATCTTTTATATACAAACCAAATCTCTTATATACAAACTTATTAATAAAATTTGATATTCCAAATTTACCCTTAATGAAATTATCCAAATTAATTATTAAAAAAAAAAAATTATGCTTCTTCTCTCTCATCTCCATCGCTCTCCTCCCCTCCCTTAGCTTCTCTCTCCTCCTCAGTTGGGTTCGAACTTCAATCTTGGCCGCCGGGGGTCTCGAGTTGCAACGCCGCCGGCTCCGACGTGCACCGCCGCCGCCTCCGCCGCCTCTCCTGCCATTACCGTCGTTTGTTAATCTCCATAGCTTCATTATTGATTTGCCTCTTCACTTTGGGCATAAGAAGGTGGATTTCAAATTGAAATTGATAATTTTGCTTTCGTTATTTGGTAGAATCTGGGTCGAATAAGACTTAAGATTGGTAAGATAGACTGGGGCTAGACTGAAACATAGAGCAATTATAGATTTAGAACTAGAATCAAGCGAACGAATTTGAGTTGATAACAGTTTCCGCGATAGTACAACTAGTATAACTAGAATCAGTTATACAGAACTGAATGAGTTGTACATTCTTTAGTTGCATTTCTGCATTGCGCTGATGTTTCAGCTTACAAAAAAAAAAAAAAAAAAAAAAAAAAAAAAAAAAAAAAAAAAAAAAAAAAAAAAAAAAAAAAAAAAAAAAAAAAAAAAAAAAAAAGAGAGAGAGAGAGAGCCTAAATGATCGATGGAATCTGAGTTGATAAAAGTTGATTTCTGCGATAGTTAAACTAGTATAACTAGAATCAGTTATACGGTTATGACCAGTTATACGTAACTGAATCAGCTGTACATTCTTTAGTTGCATTTTTGCATTGGGTTGGTGAAGAATCTTAATTTCATACATTATAATATTTTTTTGGTTATTTGGTAGAATTTTGCTTGTATAAGACTTGATTGAAATTGAATATGGTAACAATTGGGTGAAACGTGGCGTAAAACTGGTGGAACTACACTAGTTATACAAGTAAAACTGGTAGAACTACATTAGTTGTACATGGAAAACTGGTAGAACTACACTAGTTATACAAGTAAAACTGGTATAACTACATTAGTTATACAGAAGTTAATCAATTTTTTTGTTTGTTTTAGCAGGGCATTATGAACAACAACGTCGTGATATGGTTTAAATGCAACGATCGTAATAGTTGTATATTGATGAAGCATGCGGTAGAGGATATCACTTTGTCGATGATTGAAGAATGTCTATATCAGAGGCATGGTTTAGATGAAAGTAAGGTTAGATTACAGTTGAGGTTCTACCGACCTACGGTCAGAGATGAGGTTGAAGTGAGTATCTGTGATGATGTGGATGTGTGTGGTTATCTAGCCTACATTGATGAATATAATCGTAGTACCGCAACATTGTTCGTGGATGTCATAACTAGATCGGAAGAACCAGAGGAAAGAATGTCGAGACAAGTGTCGATAGCAGTTCAAAGCTCTGTTGGTTGTAATGATGGTGAGGGAGGAGCAACTGCTATTACAGTATATTCTCCACCAGTTAGAGAGAATGAAATTGAGCCAGTCGATGGAAGTCTGTATATTAGTGTTGAGAGATCGGATATTGGTGATGTCTACGTAGAACGTCCACCCGCTGTAGAGAGTAGTCAGTTTGCAGAGGAATGGGAAGACGGCTTAGGTTTGAGTTTGCATCAAGAATTTAAAGATAAGAAGACATTGCAAGAAGTTGTGAATAGAGGATAATTTGCCAACAGCTTTTGTTTTGCCATTTAAAGATCTGAACCAAGTCGGTTGTGGATTATATGTAATAAAGAAGGCTGCAAATGGGGTGTACGAGCATCAAAGATTAAAAATATGGATATTTTTAGGATTATAAAGTACACAAAGATGCATACATGCTCTCGGGCTAGTCAGAGCGAGAGTAGTGGCACAAAGAGGCACTGCACGCCATAAATAGTTGCAAGTGTCTTGCAAGAGGATTTTCCTGGACAAATGAACACTCCAACTCCTAAAGTTATCATGGGTCTTGTGAAGACAAAACTTGGAGTGAGTATATCGTACTCCACCGCGAGGAGAGGGAGAAAACTTGCTATTGATAGGCTGCGTGGCACTCCGGAAGAAAGCTACAAGATGATACATTCCTATTTATACGAGTGCAAGTAGATGAGAATGGGAAGTTCAAGTACCTTTTCATAGCTTTGGGAGTTAGCATCGAGGGATTTAGAGTGATGAGGAAAGTGATTATTGTAGATGCAACATTCCTCAAAAACGGATATGGTGGTGTGTTAGTTTTTGCCATTGCCCAAGATCCCAATCGACACCATTATCCAATTGCGTATGGTGTACTAGATGGAGAGAACGATGCTAGTTAGACATGGTTTTTCCAGACTTTGAAGACAGTTATACCAGATTCTTCCGAATTGGTATTTGTAAGTGATAGGAATGCAAGGCTCATCGGCGCCATAGGTAATGTGTATCCAGAAGCCCATCACGGGTACTGCATATGACATATGTCACAAAATGTGAGAGCTCATGCGTCTAGTACCAACAAAGTTGTTGTTGGTTGGAAATTCATGCAGTGTATTTCCTAATAGCTTTATAGCTCTCTCTGGAAAATGTATGTGTATGTGTAAAACTCGTGAAACTAGCAAAACTAGTTTATTTCCGAATAGCTTTATGGCTCTCTCTTTTTATTTTTATAGTTGTCAATTTTTCTACAAAGTATATATATTCATAATCTCATCTTTTAAACATGCCCAGACTTATATTTTGTTCTTTCTCAGAATGAAGAAAAAAAAAAGAAAAAAAAAACATTCTCATAATTTGCCAAAAAAAAACGATCTCATAATTTACCAAGTTTTAACGTATATGTTATATCTTTCTAAAGCGGCCACAAAGAAGACATAACATCTTCTTGTGAAACTTAATTCTTATAAGTAAGATAATCTATAATGAAACTTGATTCTTATAAGTAAAATATTCTTATAAGTAAGATAATGTATAATGATGTTAAGATGATTATATTTTGTGTATATAGTGATGAATGACTCTATATATAACTTAAAAATAAAATTAAAATAAGTTTTTTTAGACATAATTACATTCGTCCACCTTATTCCTTATAGTTTTAGTGTGACTTTCTAAGTTAACATTGGTGTGACTCTCTATGTTCTACGGATATATATTTATTCTAGAATTTAAATACACAAAACACTTAGAGTCATCAGTTAATTGATTATTATTCACTGTACAACTAAAAAATAAATTTATAAGGTTATGTATAACTAAATGTTATGCAAAATCATCGAAAGTATAACTAGTAGTAATTTAGTATAACAGCCAACTAGTAGTATAACTAGGTCGAAAATTGATACTTTTACGTTTGGCGCCCAGGTCTGAAAATTTTGTAGGGACACTTGCAGACCTAATTTTGTGGGTATATATAAAAAAAAAAAATTCTCTCTCCTCCTCACTTTTTCCTCTCTCTCTCGCGGGCGACATCTCTCTCATCTCATCTCTCTCGTTTTCTCTCCTCTCTCAACCATTTCTCCTCTCATCTCTTGAAATCTTCTCTCATTTCTTGTCTACTAGATTATCTATCCTCTCCCCTCTCCAAATCTTCTATCATCTCTCGACTTCTTGTCCCATAGTAAGTTCTCCTCTATTGTTAGGGTTTGTAGAAAAAAAATTCGGGATTAGATTTTAGATTCGTCTATTATGATTATGTTTTTCTTTTCTTTTAGGTCTTACATGGTGTCTTGGACCGAAGAGGACGACACCGACTACTCCGAGGAAGAAACCCGTGAGATGTTTAGGAGAATTGAATACGTCATGGATAGTGAAGGGGGAATTCCTCATGAATGTCCCTGTGCTGAAGCTATCACCGTGGAAATAACAAATGAACATGCCCGGAACAAGATCTATTTCAAATGTCGAGTGTATAAGGTACAACGATGCTATTTAGTATAACTAGTATAGCTAGTATAACTAGTATTAGTTCTGTACTATGACTACTGAAGTTGTTTAGTTTAGTATAACTAGTATAACTAGTAGAACTGATGTTGTTTCCACCGACAGAACGATGGTCTCCACAGGAAAATAAGTTGGGATCAAGCTATACAAGGAGAGTGTGAGAATCTGAAATATGATATCCAGGAGATGGAGAAAAAGATAGAGTTGTACAAGGCGGAGGTGGCAATGCTGAAGAAGGAGATGTGAGAGCAAAATGCAGTTGTTGTTAAGCTTGTGGAGAGGGTCGAAAAATATTTTAGTCCTTTGTAAGATTGTCAAAATTCAAGTTATTTTAGTATAACTTGTATAACTAGTAGAACTGATGTTGTTTTAAGCATAATAATATTTAGCGTGATGTTAGACTTAATGATGTTTGAGACATATAAACATAAAATTTAACACTTAACGATGTTTGAAAATATAAACATAACATTAAATAAATTAAACAGAAAATGCAAAATGAGTTTCTAACTTAAATGAGTTGTACATTGCTTAACAGAAAATGCTAAATTAAGTTTTTAACTTAAATGAGTTCAAACATTCCTCGCCTTCGCCCTCGTCACTGCCGGTCTTGGGTCGGACCCCGTTGTGCGTTTACTTGTTCGCACATATACATTTCTAATACCTCCGCGAGTCCTAGCAGCCTACAGTTGAACAGTCAAGCAAGTTAAACAAGTTATACTAGTTATACTTTTTATACAAGTTATACTAGTTATACTAGTTATACCTGGCTAATAGCGGGTGCAGCATCAACGGGTGGAGCATCAACGGTTGCAGATTGATCACGTACATCATGGGGTTCATTATCACCACCAGCACCCTGTATTTGAACAGTAATTCAAGTTATACAAGTTATTCGGGTTATTTGAGTTATACAAGTTATACTTAGTTATACTAGTTATACCTGTTCCAGAAATGTCACCCTTCTCTTCAACCGATCCACCTCGTCTGTTAATGCCTTCAGCATATCAACAACCTCAGCTTGATTCGGAGCGGAAGGCGGAGGCATGGCTTGTCTCGGAGCAGAAGGCGGAGTTAGGGCTTGGGTCGGAGCAGAAGGAGGAGTAGATAATCTTGCTTCCACATCCTGGTTATACATGGCTTTAAACAAGATTATCTTCCCAGCCCGGATACATTGTCTCCAGCTTTCAACCTCAAGATCGTGAGTTTCCTCATCCTCCTCTTCGGTCATTCCAGCTAGCAAACTGCACTCTTCATCCGTGCGTGGAGAGAGGGTACTGAAAATCTCCTGCAAAACAAATCAATCAACGACTAACTCTGATTAGAAAAATTAGAAATCACAGAGTATAACTTGCTAGTTGTACTAGTTTTACGGAAAATATAGTATAACTAGCAAGTTATACTAGTTATACTACAGAATATACTACATAATCATTAACTAACCGTGGTTTTGTCAAGCAGTTTGTTGATTGTTGGGAAGGAATACCCTCTCATGTTGGGTCTGCGTCTGGAATTGCCTTTCGGCAATTACGGTACAACATCGGTATTGACTCAAAAGCCAATAACTACAACCACAAACATATGCATAAATGTCAGAAAACCACACAATAATTACATATCATAAACTAACAAATGGAAACTAACCTCGAGAGGAAGTACGAAACCAGGGATAACCCAAGTTGTACCCGAGACCGTGCCTCCGAAATGGTTCATCGTATGCTCGATCTCGTGGAGCATGTTTTCGAAGGTCCATCTGCCCCAAGGGAACCTGTAGCAGAAATCCAGATCATCCACAGCCCTCAATAGGAAGCTATCGATGGGCGTTGCATCTGTTCCGCCCTTGGTCGGCGAGTGGATGACATGGCAGAGGAAGTACATGACTAACATCTTCAGCCGTTTGTCGTCCTGTGTAAGAGGTCCCCAGTTCACCAGGATATCCTCCACATCCTCCTTCCTGACACTCCTCCCCAAGTGCCCCAGATAGTTCCTCCTGAACCTCGTACTTCCAGCAGTTTCCCGAAACGTTGTCGTCTCATACATACGACAGTTTAACCTAGAGATCAGCGCATGCTCTCTAAGCCCATACCGCACCGGGACCCTGTTCACAATAAACCAAACTTCACGTTTGGTCTCTGTCTGAGCGGTTCTAAGAAGCAACATCCACATGCCCATGCTCATGTGGTTTTTCTCCATGGGCATGTGGAATATATGCCCGAACTGCGGGTGGTTCTCGAACCACGCCCTCTCCACATCACTCAGTGGAGGCTGCAACCCGTCGAAAAACTCCTTCGTTTGCTTCACATAGCAACGAGTGGAGATCTTGACCTTTTTGGTGTACTCCGTTGGATTGAAATACATCCCGGTAGGGAGCTGGGCAGTCAGTCCTTCATCCTGAAACACACAAACATATTTTCAGCAATCAACGCCACAATATAACTACATAGTTGTACTAGTTTTACAAAAAATATAGTATAACTAGCAAGTTTTACTAGTGTTACGACAGAGTATAACTAGCTAGTTGTACTAGTTTTACGAAAAATATAGTATAACTAGCTAGTTATACTAGTATTACGACACAGTATAACTTGCTAGTTCTACTAGTTTTACGAAAAATACAGTATAACTAGCAAGTTATACTAGTTATACGATACAGTATAACTTGCTAGTTCTACTAGTTTTACGAAAAATACAGTATAACTAGCTAGTTATACTAGTTATACTTACCGTTCTGCCTTCGATGAATATGTCATCCATCGGTTCGTCTTCATTGTGTCCTCTCCCACTGCCTCCTGTGCTCGAACCTCCTCTTGTTCTAGCCATCACTGCAAGGCATTATACAAAACATAATCAATTTATGTGTATTTAATTGAGCAAATGATTGATGATATATAGTTTTCCTTATGACACTCATAAGGAAAAAAAACACAATCCTATATATGTGAGTTTTTCCTCTGTATAATAGATTCCTATGTGATCGGTTATGGACTCTGTACAATATTTAAGTACACAAATTATAAACGAAATGATCTCTTCCACAATTTTTGCATTACAAGGGCGTGTGAGCGGTCCTAAGAAACGAAATGAAATGGATAAAAATGAACTCTTCCAATTTTTACACTCTATACCAAAAACCAACACCCAAATGGATTAAAGCATATGGGAAGAGCAAAGATATCAACTGAAACCTATAAGGAAGGTTTACCTTCGATTGGAGATGAGTTTGGTTGAGATACTAGTGAAATCAAAGGGAGATTCCGAGTAGATTTCCGAAGTTTGGTTGCGAAAATTTGGGAACTTGTACGAGGTTCAACCAGTTTGCCGAAAAATCAAATGGGAGTTTGAAATTTTTGGAAGTTTGTGAGAGATATAGAGGAAATCGTTCGAGGAAATCGCGAAAAATAAGAGGGAGAGTGGGAGAGGAGTTGAATTCGGGAATTAGGGTTTAGTGGGTTGATTTGGGCGGGTCGATGGGTTTGGGTCGGGTTTTAGGGTTTGGGTCGGGTTTGGGTTGGGTTTTAGGGTTTGGGTCGAGTTTGGGTCGGGTTTTAGGATTTGGGTCGAGTTTGGGTCGGGTTTTAGGGTTTGGGTCGGGTTAAATTGATTTTGGTCCGGTTTAATTGATTTGGACCCGGTTTACGCGAATTTCCTCTGGTTTATGATAATTTTGCGGGGGTAATGTGGTCAATTTACCATTTATTCAATTTTTTCTTTTTTTTTAAATTCAGTCTATTTTTTGGCTGGATTTTGAGATTTGGAAGTGAGCCAAGGGGGGGCAATGATCTCATAACTCCACTCTCTCCAAATTTTAATCTCTTATATACAAACCAAATTTCTTATATACAAACCTATTAATGAAACTTGATATTCCAAATTTACCCTTAATAAAATTACCAAAATTAATTATTAAAAAAAAAAAAAATTATGCTTCTTCTCTCTCATCTCCATCTCTCTCCTCATCTCTACCTTCTCTCTCCTCTCAATTTCACGGGCGCCGCCGGGGGGGTCTCGACTTGCAACGCCGCCGGCTCCGACGTGCACCGTCGCCGCCTCCGCCGCCTCTCCTGCCATTACCGTCGTTTGTTAATCTCCATAGCTTCTCTATTGATTTACCTCTTCACATTGGGCATAAGAAGGTGGATTTCAAATTGAAATTGATAATTTTTTTTTCGTTATTTGGTAGATTCTGGGTCGAATAAGACTTAAGATTGGTAAGATAGACTGGGGCTAGACTGAAACATAGAGCAATTATAGATTTAGAACTAGAATCAAGCGAACGAATTTGAGTTGATAACAGTTTCCGCGATAGTACAACTAGTATAACTAGAATCAGTTATACAGAACTGAATGAGTTGTACATTCTTTAGTTGCATTTCTGCATTGCGCTGATGTTTCAGCTTAATTAGTTGATTATTTGGTATAATCTAGCTCTAATAAGACTTGACATTGGTAACAATTGTAATGTATAGGCTGAAACATAGCGCACTATAGATTTAGAACTGCCTAAATGATCGATGGAATCTGAGTTGATAAAAGTTGGTTTCTGCGATAGTTAAACTAGTATAACTAGAATCAATTATACGGTTATGACCAGTTATACGTAACTGAATCAGCTGTACATTCTTTAGTTGCATTTTTGCATTGGGTTGGTGAAGAATCTTAATTTCATAAATTATAATATTTTTTTGGTTATTTGGTAGAATTTTGCTTGTATAAGACTTGATTGAAATTGAATATGGTAACAATTGGGTGAAACGTGGCGTAAAACTGGTAGAATTATATTAGTTATACAAGTAAAACTGGTAGAACTACACTAGTTATACAAGTAAAACTGGTATACAGAAGACATTAGTTATACAGAAGTTAATCATTTTTTTGTTTGTTTTAGCAGAGCATTATGAACAACAAAGTCGTGATATGGTTTAAATGCAACGACCGTAATAGTTGTATATTGATGAAGCACGCGGTAGAGGATATCACTTTGTCGATGATTGAAGAATGTCTATATCAGAGGCTTGGTTTAGATGAAAGTAAGGTTAGATTACAGTTGAGGTTCTACCGACCTACGGTCAGAGATGAGGTTGAAGTGAGTATCTGTGATGATGTGGATGTGTGTGGTTATCTAGCCTACATTGATGAATATAATCGTAGTACCGCAACATTGTTCGTGGATGTCATAACTAGATCGGAAGAACC
>JAKUCM010006189.1:0-14545 GCA_023374145.1 Lepidium sativum
AAAAGAGAGAGAGTCTTCTAGGGTAAATGGACTCGACCAATATTCCATACATACTAACTTCCCCTGCATTTCTGTAACCTTTTCAGGAGAATCACAAGGTTTATGAGGCCAAGCTGTGACATTTGTGGCTTCAGTTTATCCTCATCGACGGTTCTTCAGGATTCCTAACAACCTGTGGTAACGGGTTGAAAGGGTCGGATGTCTTCTAACTCTCGATAACCCATTTATTCTACAAAAAATATGAAAAATGTCAACTCTATTAAACAAAACTATCAACTCTACCAATAAGACTTATTAAATACAGGTTTACATGGTTGGGTGGGATGGTATGTTTGGTGTTGGCTTGGGAAACTTGGGTGTCATCGATGTGAGAATCTTCATTTGTTGGTGCTGCTGTTGGCTTAATTGTATTACGCAAAACACCTAAACATGCACTAGGTGGTTTCTCCGAGTCCGAGTCCACCATGCTAGGCCGCTCCCAAAGAGGTGTCTGCGAAAAGTAACTCTACTATGTTAGCTTGACAGTTGGTAAAGTTGCTAATAGTGGTAGAGTTCATATTTATGGTTTGGTAGAGATGTATTTATCACAAGAATTGTTTAGTAGAGTTACACACATCCCGACCAAACCATATATAAGCTCTACCAAAGTTAGAAAACCCAAAACTTTATGTTTATATGTTTGTACAAATATGTATAAAGTGTTAACAATTCAATGTTTATACATAGAGTATATCAATCAGAGCAAGTCTCATTCAAATAGAGCCTTACGTACCGATTTAAGATCCACATCTTTAGGTGCATTCTCTATATCGCATTCTATATCTTCTTTGCGATTCACAGGTTCAGGAGTTTGATGTGGTGGAGTTGTCTAACCTCCACCCTCATCCCCATTCTTAGCCTTTTTGGTTTCCAGGCTATAAACTTGTGGTTGCACCCTGGTCTCCTTCAGCCTAAGAACCCTCTCAAACATGGTTGTATTGTCTGAGGTGTTACGCTCCAGCCTAAACACACGGTCAGCAAGCATTGACATGTCTGCCCTGGTTTCCAGTCTAGTCTCCTCCAGACGATATATACATTCATCAAACACATTGTGATCGTGTCTCATCCCTTCGAAGGCTTTGCTCAAACCTCTAAGAGTGTCAAGAAATGCACTCGACTCCTCTGCCATTTGAATGAGCACAACGCTTGCTCATCCTCTCCTCGACATAATCATCTGCCTTATTCTTATTACTTATGTCCCATGCGGATTCATCTAGACTAGAGGCAAGTATGTATCCAAGCATGATGTCCACTTTGGGATCTGCAATATCCTTTAACCATAGATGCATTATCTCCAGAGGTTGTGTAGTCAGCTGATTAAGTCGTACCTGGTAGACGAGAAGATGCAATCAACTCTACTACATATAAATGAACTCCACTAAGCTGACAAAATAACTTTATTAAACGTAAATGAACTCTACTACCCATAAATGAACTCTACTAAACTAAACTCTACTGCACTGAACTCTAGTAGAGTAAAATCAACTCCACTGTACTTGAAAATTAACTCTACTATACGGTAAATGAACTCTACAATACATAAATGAACTCTATCAATCACCTAAACCAACTCTACTACGAAAGTAATTTGCCTTTTCATCCTCCGTGTTTCGTTGCTCCAACTTCATAATTTCCTCGGGTTCAATGACTTTTTTTTATTGGTCTCCATCATAGAATGGGTACGTCATATTCTCTTTGATCCCCAAATATTTCAGCTAGTATGGGGATAAACTCAAATGCCCATATGAGAAGTGAGTGCACAAACCCATGTAGAGTGTAAGTAGTGCCCTTTTTGTAAGCTGCATTTTTTATCGATTTGATTAGTTCTTAAAACGCCACTCTTCCCCATGGATGATACCTCTCGAATTTCTCAAAATCTACAACCAACTTTGCAGAACTAAAATAAATCATATTATTTATGTGACAACCATAAACCCCTACATGCAACACCACTAGAAAGCCCACCATCTTCCTTTTCTTGAAAGACCACCCTCTACATCTCCACAACACGTCTTTCAACTCTACCCATGTAAAGCCTTCACCGACCCCTAAACTCATTCCTTCTCAAAGCTCTTTCTGGGCATCTGCCACATTAGAAGACTAAGTTATCGCAATTAAGCTGCGTGATTTCCGCGAAGTCGTGTAGAGAAAACCTCGTAGCCGAGACCCAAACAACACCCACATCTCATACTTCATCTTAATCGGTACTTGATGCATCAACAAGTATTGTATATACCTCCCAGTAAACGTGTAGTCCGAGTCTGCGATCTTCAGAAAAATGCCTAGGCAAGAGTTCTCCTTTTTGTATACGTATGCATCCTCACCAATACCCTTGATCATATTACTGATGTTTTTAAGATTGCAGTAATGGTTGATGCTTCGGTTCTTTATCACCGGTAGACCGTGTATGAAAAGCTTCTTTGGTTACTTCTTCTCAGCCATATCTAAAGATGAAAAAAAACGATAAACATTAAAAACCCAATTCTATTACACGCAAAAAAACTCTACTACACGAAACTCAACTTTACCAAACATCAAACTAACTCTATTACACTTCACCCTACATGAAATCCAACTCTACCACACTACAAGCCAACTCTACCACACTACAATCTAACTCTACCAAACGTCAGACTAACTCTACTGTACGGAATCCAACTCTATCACACAACAACCTAACTGTACCACACTACAAGCCAAACCTAAATATCCCCGCGAAAAAGAAGAAAAAGAAGAAACTTACATTTGATAAAAGAACACGACGGAGAAGAGAATGCGTAAGACGACGAAGACAACGAGTAAGAATAAAACAACGAAGAAGACAATGCGTAAGACGATGAGTAAGACGACGAAGAAAAGAAAGAGAGATTAACGACGACAATTAGGTTTCTTTTTTCTTTTGTGAAATTAACCAGGGAAGAAGAAAGAAGAAGAAGAAGAAAAGCTACGTTTTTGTTGTTAGGGTGTAATCGTAATTACACCCTTTACGCTTTGTTTTTTTTAACAAAAACTGTTTTGCTAATTAGAATATAGTTTTGCTCTATTTGAGCAATTATTTCGATAATTAATCATTGGACCACCATGAAAACCTAAAGCTATAATATACAATTACAACAAAAAAACATGTTTTAAAATCATAAAAATGTACTCCCTCCGTTTCATATTAATTGTCATTGTAGGTTAAAACTTTTGTTTCATTTTAGTTGTCATTTTCATTTTCCAATGCAATTTTTAATATATAATGACTTCATTTGCACTTAATTAAATAAATAAAATATTAAATAGTTTGGAATTTGAATAGTCAATCAATGGCATAATAGAACATTTAAGTTCTTTCTTAATATGTGTGAAATATTGTAGAATGACAATTAATATAAAACAGAGAGAGTAATAATTATCCCCTACGTAACATTGGTTAAATAAAGCGGGTGAACACTAGCAACCAGCACAAAACTACCCCGTCAAAGACGGAAAATTGGTATAAACCAAGATAGCAAATGGAATGATTAACTAGTGCCACTCCAAACGTGCTTCGACGTCGGACCCAAGGATCCTAGCGGCGCTTTGTCTTATGTCAATCAAAACGAATTCTCGTAAAATAGCCTTTTTGATCTGTTAAACTATTGCTTCGAGTTTTGGACAGAACTAGAGAGTGGGATTTGCATTTATAGGGCAAAGAGTCCCTTGGAGTTGGCAAAGAAGTATTTGCGGCGGATTAGCTCCGGTTTTCTAGGTTTGGTTAAGAGAAGACTGGTTAATAGAGACGGAGGACCGGTGAATTTGGTTTGCACCATTTCCCTCACTTTTATATACCCGTCCAGTGTCATCAACTCCAGAAGCTTTTTGCAGCTCTGAGATTGAAAGAATATACAGAATGTCCGAGAAACAACAGGGAGAACTTTAAGATGATCAGGAGACGAGATTTAGGATTTGGGATACAGAGGGGTTTGTATATTACCTGAGGATTCAGTATGTCTATTAGGTTTATGATCTCGTCCTGTCACACATGTAATGTTTTGATTAGTATTTTTGAAGAGCTTGAAACCATGATGGCACGAACTTATTGGGTGGAAAATGGAGATGTAATTTACCTCTGGTATACCGGAGATTTTGCATCACAGTACCAAGAACACGGCCCTAGTCCACTGAAGACAACTTTATTCATCGACCCATCGGCGTAACCCATGGAAATATAGGCACAGGTGACTTCTCAGAAGTTGATTCCTTTGTTTCACCTTCCATCCCAAAAGTAGCAGATGGAGCTTTGATCGATGCTTCATGCAAACCGCTTGTTTGAGCCATTTCAGGAAGGTTAAGAACTGTAACCATTGTGAACACTATTCCCGCCAACATGCCCTCGCTTGTCCTGTTAAGTATTGTAGCGGTTAGCAATAGTATCTATTGACCTATGTTCTCAAGAGCCCTCTCTAGGAAGTTCACTGGTAGAGACTGTTGACCTTTTTGGGAAGTTCCACCCTCCTCCAATGTCAAGAAGTACTTTGATCGGTAGAAGATATGGACAACACGGAAATTGTCATAGCCATTTACCTGAATAAGATAGTGTATGGTTAACAAGTTACTTGTCACATGATGTAAACATGAACGACTTAGTAAACCAAGCACTGCACCTTTCTTCTTGATACAGGCAACAGTGTTTGTAAAATAAGAGATAAGACAAACCTTCAAAGCTACCCCAAATGTTTGAAGTACATCTACAATGCAGTCACAACTTTCTTGGCCTGCATATGAATAAACAGAAGTTATATAACAACAGACCGAAGGAAATATCCAACGCATACTAAAGTAGAGCCAGCCTTCTGAAGGGTATTGGTGACGGTTTTGAAAACCCCAGGACGTACTCATCTACATATCCGGACATCATGCCACTAGCAAAGCTGGACATGGCTTGCCACGGAGAATCACCTAGACTGCCTGGTATGACGGTACAATTCGTTGAGTTGAAAAGGTTTTTCATTTCATTAGAATCACAACTACTATGCGTATCTCTTGATTTGACATGAAGTTCACCAGTGCGAGATTCATCATCCTTAAACAACATTAATGCAGCTGCGGTTGGTAGAGTTACAGGACGTATAGATACTGCTATACCAGGGAAAACCTTTTCCTTTCGGAGGTTGATTTCACCTTCACCTAGTAGCTTTAATTTCTTAGCACTATCAGCTTCAGATTCTTCTATGTCATCAGCTCTACGTTTTAAACCTCTCCAATCTCCAGGCTCTCCAACACCTTCTTCAGGCAATGATACAGATATAGAGAGTTCACCAGTAGAAACCAATGAAAAGAAATTTAAAATATCACCACATTGCAACTCGAAGTAGGAGCAGCACCCCCAGCCATAAGTTCTCTTTCATGTTCGAGAAGCCAACTCGAAAATTTGGCAGCTCTTGTCCCAGTATGTACAGGGATGGAGACTTTGAAATACTATGCAAGAAGTTTTGTGAAAGAACAAATGGCTGACCATAATTTCCACCAACCTGGAACGTTCGACAACTGTTATTAAGCTTATCTAAACAAATAAATATATTGATTCAAAGTTAAACATCAAATGAGGTGAGGAAAACTGTTTTTAATTACCATATCATCCAAACATCAAGCATATACACTCTGGTTTTGTTAGCAAAACCGAACCACCAAAAGGAAGAAAAGATAATAATTAAGAAGTTAAACATGCTATGCAATTGAAATAGAGCTTCACATTGACACTCATATGCCTCTTCGTGCAGTCGATAAGCATATAGGCAACAGGAAAGTAATAGATAATTTTACCAGGAACTTTCTGTCTCGGAGGTAGTTATAGGCAGTAAAGAGGTCTTGCTCTGAATAACGCCGTAAGGTATCTTCCAGCAAATTTGGCATACCAGGTGCAGTAGGCATGCTCAAAAAGACAAGCTTTAACAGTTCCACAGCAGTAGAAACTGCCAGAGATCTCTGTACTTGTATACTACCGTTGTCCTTTACATCTAAAGGCTTAAAAGTTTGATGAAGACGATCGTACTTTAACTTGATCCATGGACACATTATCATTGTCCTCCGAGTGAATTTCAGGTGGAACCATTTCATTCCCCTGAGAGTTCATAATTTTAGTTACTCATATATGGCCAAAAGCATTGAACCACTACAATTAAGATCTTTCAAGTCAGTGTGTATGAGATGCCATATATTTCTAGTAAATTTAAAATATATAGGGTTGCAGCAAAAAGTGAAACATCACAGTGAGCTGAAGTAATTGTAGGGATGACGTAAAAAAAAAAGAAAAAAAGTAAGTAATAAGGTTGCACCTCATCAACTATATCTCTGTTTGACCATTCCCGAGAGCCAGGTTTCACCCGTTTAGGGGCCACCAGTTTAGCCATCTTCTTGAGCTCAAGAACATCATCAAAGGCTTGACTATTACTCTTTTCATCGAAGTCATCCCACTTTTCTTCATCAAAACAAAAATCTTTACCATGCTCTACAGAACCAGAATCCTTTCCGCCAATTGCTGGGGATATATATCGAACCAGAACATGTGAACTGTTGCTCTCGTGTAAACACTTTCATCTCTAGATGTTTTGCATAACGCTCACTGAGCAAATTGCATAGCCTCAATATCGCCTTCCTAAATTTATCATTCTTCATCAATATTTGTATTCGTCGCTTGCAAGCTAAAGGAGATGCAGGCAGTTGTGGAACTGAAGCCCAATTTACTCCATGAAATTTCGCCCCAAGAGCTGCAGGGTGTCTAACATATTGGCTCAATACTTTCTTGACCAGAAATTACTTGCGTCAGTGGTGTAAATCAATCAGACATGATAAAATATTTTACGATTGGAGAATTTTCGAAGAATGAACGAATGAACACTCAATCATAAGTATATTAATTGACAATAAAAGGCATGAGTTCGTTGATATTTGATTAGCATTCATACAGGCACTTTGACATACTACTGAACTTTCAATGGATGTGTCAAGCTTACCTGTCTGCATCATCTGTCCACGTTAACCTTTGTGAAGGAGTTGATATGGTCTTTGAACTTGCATGCTGGTTGATAATAGAAGAACACTGGCCTTCATCTTCAGTAAAATCCATGACCTCTCCACTTTCTTGTTGATTATGTTCCTGATTCATCGATAAGGGGGTTTGGTCCTCCTCTAATGAATTCAGAAAATTCTCACTATTTGAGACATCAATGGCATCAGAAGTTTGATCCTTTTGTCCATCTATTAATATGGATCTGACACCTTCTCCTGTAGTCTTTTCAAGAGTTGCTCTTTTTCTTTTCCCAGAAGATGACAAAGGGCTACTTTCTACAGCTAAATTTTTTATCTTTTGATTTGGACTTCACGCGTCTTCCATGCTTTGCATGATAGACATGCATAACCTGGAGAACGCAACCAAAAAGTATAAGCTAGCTCATCCCCCCAAAAAGGGTAAATAAGACAAACCATACAGGTCAGTTTCCGTTTGAAGACCCGAGAAGAGAAATCTTTAAATCGGAAACCAAACCGAACATTAAGGAAATCAAGAGTAATTATTTGCCAAAGTACCACCTGATCTCAAATAAATGTTTTTTATTTGCCCGTACACAGTGTTCTTCGCCTTGAACTGAAGCTGAGGGATAGCGAGAAGATTTTTCCAGACATGAGCCTTGACAGAAGAAGAGAGAGGAGGAGGAGAGAGGCGTGACCAGAGAGAAACGAGAGGGATCCCTGAATTTCCCTGGCAACAAATCTCTTCCAGTGCCGTGCATACAATCCAATCCATCTCTCACCATCCACGGATATTCGTTTCAGTTTAGGTCAACAGTCAATCTTCGAAAATTAGTCAGTCAGCCAATTTCCGGCGACACGTAATTCTCATCGGAGGGGTTTGAAATTTATAGATTTCGAAGTAAGGGGATGATGGCGGGATCAGAGGACGATCGAGAGACAAGACCTTCTGAGTTCTTGGTGACGAGATCGATTCCGAAATAATTAGGGAAGTAATTATATTTTCTTTTATCACCCAACTCTTTAACTTCGTGTCGTTTATTTTCCACTTAAACGACATGCTGTGCAACCATCATAGCGACAAACAACGGCACAAATTATAACGGGTCGGGTCTTAAATTTCGGGTCAGATTTGTTCGATCCAGACATCAGGCTTTCTCAAAGCTCTGTATCTCTCTGCAAATATTGAGATTCAGAGCAAGTACAGGCAACAAGTTTTTTTTTAAGGGAAAACAAATACAGTAATATCAAAAGGTTCGCTCAAATATCTTTGTCTCAGAAAACAAAGTTAGATTCCTTTTTTTATACTGTAACCAATCATATAAATTATCGGTGAAAAAGAAGGATTCTCTCTTTTTCCCGAGAAAATAATCTCGATTTCCATTTTTTATCTGTCATCGGAGCTTCTTCTTCTTTCTACTTCTGGAGGTAAGGAAACTGGATCGGAACTCCTTTAAAATCTGGGCTGTATTCAATTTTGGTTTCTTGCTTAGGGCTTATAGATATGCAATCAACTTGGTCCTGGGTCTTTTGAATTATTAAGGATCGCGAATCTTATCTGAATCTGTTTCTTCTTTTGTGAAGTTCTTATGGCTATTTGTGGAACAGTTTTTATTCTTTCTGTTTAGATCTCTTTCCGCCTTTGTTCATAAGAACACAATCTTGTTTCAAAATCCATACTTTTATCTAATTCATGACTTTTTACTGCTGAATCGTGTGGGATTTTGTTTGAAGTTGAGGGTTTTTAGATTGGAATGTACTGAAATCTTATGTGCGATCAAAGAATAATAGTTCTGAAATCAAGATAGGGTCAGGTCAACGCATGAACATTACAATGTGTAGTGTATTTGTAACTATTTGTAGTCAAGATTTTTCCCCCAAAGATTCATCCTTTATGTAAATTTGAATCCTTTGCTTGGCTTGGTTTTGAATGTACTGATAATTTGATCTACAGGAGGAAAAGATCAATCAAAATTTTGATTTTGGTCGAAAAACCGAGAATGGAAGGAGATGTTTTGTCAGGATTTGGTGACAGGCACAATATGGATGGTAAATTGTTGCAGAGTTTCCAGAAGAGCTTCATGGATGTTCAAGACATTTTAGATCAAAACCGGTTATTGATCAACGAGATCAATCAGAATCATGAATCAAAACAACCAGATAACTTAAGTCGAAACGTTGGTTTGATTAAAGAGCTCAACAACAATATCAGAAGAGTAGCTAGCCTTTATGGTGATCTCTCTCATTCCTTTGCAAGATCAGTGGATGCTTCTTCAGAAGGTGAATCTAGTGGAACTTTGAAATCTGATGGAAAAGCTAATCAGAAGAGATTTAGATCCGGTTAGTATATAACCAAAGTTGATCATCGTAGATTCCGTATTCAGATTCAGAGCTAATTGATTGAGGAGAAAGCAGAGGGTTTACTACTGTAGTGTCTGATGAAATGATATACATTCTCAATTGTTTGTTGTTCAATTTTAAAGATCGTAAAAAACACCAGTTCTTCAACCAAATTGAAGAAACTTGTCGTAAAGTTTACACATTTCGGTTTATGATTCTTCTGTTTTCTCCCTTTTGATCTCCATTGTTATCATTGTAGATTTCTGTTGTATATAGGGCCTGTGATTTAAACCATGCGAGATTTACATGGGTGCGGTTTTTGTATATCTGAGACGACACGTAAATCGAATCCGGAAGTACAAGACGGCACGCAGTTGTAGTGCACGAGAGTCTGGACGGAACGTAGTTCGCTCTTTTTGGCAGATATTTCGTTTTTTGCTGACGTGGAAGCATCTCGGAGCTTCCCGCAAAACTATGCGGATCCCAAACGGCATTCTGTAATCAAGCTAATAAAAAGCGTTGGAATCCGGACCTGTATTGCACTGTTTAATGTGTATCAGGGGAAAAGGTCGAAAGCGAGCCAAAACAAATAAAAAAAGCAGAACAAATTTTTTGCAAATTTCCAAACTTTTTGCTAGTCAAGAAGCTTCACCTCCGAGAATTCTCTCCGATGATACTTCGACCTCACTGGAAAGTTTAAGTTTTTCTTCTTTTCCATTCGGGTTCTACTTCTTTGGTAACTCTCTGCCTCTATGGTGTACTCGTTACTGGGTTTTGCACTGTTTTTGTAGCTTGTCATATATCTGTCCTGAAAATTCAATATTGGGTCTGTTTGTAAAAAGGTATTACTTGTTAAACTCAGTAGAACCTGTCAAAAACTTGATTGTGAGAATTTCAGCATGCAAATTCCAGTGGAATTTGGAAACGGGTAGCTCATATTTGAACTTTATTTGAAGATGTACTAGTGTTGTTTCTCTCTTTAAAGGTTGCTAAGAGGGAAACTAGAATTTGAGAATCGGTTATGGTAATGTGTAGGAGTTTTTCATATGTTCGAAGATATATTGAGCAAGTAGGTATATTTGCTAATTCCTGCTTTTGGTGATTTCAGTCTGTATGCTTGAAGTTGCATTTGGTTGATTAATATAAGAGAACAATGTTTGGATCTGTGGAAGGCTATGGAGAGATGTTTCAAGCCGGTAATGTTCAGAGAAGATCGCTTTCTTCAACAAATCAAATTGGAAATCCTGTTGCGTACAAGCTTGTTCGGGTATGTTCATAAGTCATAAATGTGTATGTATCTCAGAATAACCAAACAGGGAACTGTGATGTTTTTGCTATTTCTGAAATTGAGAAATTTGAGTACTGTGACTACAAGTTTTAGCCTTTTAGTAATTTATTTGAGATGGCTATGTGAATGCATTAGGTTGCAGGAGGTGGGAGACTAATTCCTGCAACTGATGAAGAAATGCTGGAGGTCAAGGATTTGCTTGCGAGCAATGAAAGTGATATGCCTATTTTACCAGATACTACACAAACTGAGGGATGCATTCCCGATGAAGGTTCACCTTCTCAGTATCTGCAGCTAGAAAATGTAGAAGGTTTGGTCCTAAATTCTTAATCTCTCGAAACATATTGTACGTTATGTAATTTGTCTACTTCTCCTATATTTATAGAAGAAGGACTGATCGTATATACGGAAAGATAAGTATAATTTCTTAGGACTGCATGAAAAGGGTATGGATCGAGTTACTTGCAATATCTGAGGTCTGACGAGTCTGTTATGTATAAATAGGTGTTTGTGTCTATAGCTCTCCCTATCTGATGTAGGACAATCAGTTCTTTTTTTGTATGCAATCATTTGTGCCTCTTGGAGAGACATTTCCTTGTCTAACTCAGCTATCGAATCCAGGCTTATTTGAGTCGGAAACTGCCGAAGCATATACAGAAAATATGAATTTTAGACTTAAGGTTTGTTCTCTTTCTTCACATGTTAAAAACAGAACTTTCAAATATTGTTTCTCCTGTATAACTATCTGGGATCAGATGGATGTTTAATCCATTAATTTTTCTCCACCTTTGGAACTTTTGCAGCCTGAAGAAGAATTAATGTTTGGATCTCAGTTGCTCTTTGCTCTTCCAGATACCAAACTACCAATTTCTAATGAGCTACATGGGAATGAGGGACAAGTCAAATCCAATGTCTTGCTGCAGGAACCCATTTGTTTGTTGTCAAATGGATGTGATATGATTCGATCTACGGATGGGTCACCATACTCAATTGCTCCTAAAGAACCTGCGTTGTCATCTGCTGCCTCAAAGCCTGAGTTTTCTAGAGTAGCAGGCGAAATATGTTTGGATAATCTTCCAATTAAAGCATTACAAGAAACATTCAGAGCCACGTTTGGTCGTGAAACTACCTGCAAGGACAAACAATGGCTTAAACGGAGGATCACAATGGAACTGATTAATTCGTGTGTTGTTCCAACACCTAGCCTGGAAATTCAGAATAACACACTAATGGGTGGAGGTCAAGATAAATATAATGATACGACTGATGCTTTTAGCAAGGTAGATGAAGAAAGAGCTACTAATCACAAAGATACACCATCCAGTCCTGATTGCATAAAGGGGCATTCAAATGATTTTGGGCATAGTCCTGTTGAAACTTTTGTGGACCATTATTCTGGAAAAGAAGATTTCAAAGGTGAGCATAGGTCTGCGAAAAGAGTTAGGAAGCCTACAAGGAGATATATTGAGGAAATCTCAGTAACTGATGAAAAACAGCAACATGACGAGTCAATGATCCCTTCAAAAGATCAGAGGTCCATTCAAGCCGTTTCTTCAGGAGGGAGAGTTGTTGTCACCAGGATGGTATCTCTTGCTGGTTCCAGAATTCAGGTTCCCTATGTTGCTCATGTCAGGAGAAGCCGTCCAAGAGAAAACATAATGGCTCTTGGGGTATTTGTCTTTCTTGCCTATGCTCTTCAATATCTTTACTAACCCAATACCTTTACGTGTAAGCTATCAAAATATTTCCACTTATCCGTCCTGTGCTAGATCTATGCCTATTGTTACACACTGGAAGAATAAATAAAACAAGAAATTATCTTTTAAGGATAATTTATCTTACCTGAACATCTTGTAGGAATTTCATTCCAAGTCATGGGAGGTGACAGCGACTCCAGTCGAGAGTAACCTGAATAGAAGCACATCTCAGTTTAACAATGACACAAAGGGAGTTTCAAATTTCAAATCTGCTTCTGGCCTTATCCAGAAAGATGTAAGTCACTTTAGCATTTCAATAACTTACATCACTTCTATAAAAGTGGGACGACTTTATTAATACATAATCCATTTACTGCGAATCTATCTAGTCAAAGAATAACTTCCAGTAAACAGGTATCATTCGCTCTAACTTTTAGGTATCTAGTGGAGATGGTATGTAAAAAGACTGTTTCATCATCTACCATAATATTTTGGATTTCAAGTCTGATACAATTGATCTTTGCTTTTGGTTATTAGAGCGGCAAGAGCCATGCGGAACCAAAATTCGCTGTGGTGGATCAAGACATGATGGAGCTAGAGCACGTAAACTCTGGAGATAGCGTTGATGTACCATTAACGAAAAATGCAATTAGAAGGAAACATCATCGAGCTTGGACTCTCTCTGAAGTTGTCAAATTAGTCGAAGGTGTGTCCAAACATGGCATAGGGAAATGGTCTGAGATTAAAAGGCTTTCATTTTCATCATACGCGTATCGTACCTCTGTGGATCTCAAGGTTGGTTCAGCTTAAACTTAATCCTCTTTTCTTCTCAATATTTTCAATTATCTTAGTTTTTGTTCTTGAACTACAAATGTCCCTTCTGTTAGGACAAATGGCGAAATTTACGAAAAGCATGCTTTGCTCAGACATCTTCAAACAGAATGAAAATGGTTAGTAGCACTTCCCACTTGTGTTCAACTTCTAAATAACAAAAGTTTGGTCTAAGAATGAACATGGAAGTGGTTGTTTGTTTGCAGGGAAGTCTGAAGAAACACGGGTCGATGGCCATTCCTAGTCACATTCTGTTGCAGGTACGAGAGCTAGTTCAGAAACAATCATTGGTTTCACCAGGAAGCAAGCCTAGGATGGGGAAGAAATCAAGGCATGGTTTCTTATAGCGTTGCTTCTCGTATTCAGTAACTGAGATAGTAACTACTCTGTTTCTCTTCATTAGATTTTCGTACTCTTTTGTGGCTTGAACTTGATTCATATTAACGGTGTATGGACTTGATATGTAAGATAAGCTATATGCATTTTTCGTACCAAATGTTGAACTTGAATCAGTACTAAAATCTGGTTCACTTTGGTTATATCCGAATTTAAGTTCAGCTTGGGGTCGGTTTTGTTTCATAATATATGAAATTTTTACTACATAAGCCACGCAGCCACCAATGTATGTGCTGACATTTTATCTAAATCAATTTCGCTAAGTTCGTGTCCATGGAACATTTATATTAGTTGTCCTGCATTCTTATTTGCTGTTTGTAAACTCAGATATTGTAAGTGCATAATAACATCAATGTTGCCGAAAGAAAAAAACAAAACTATATCGACGATAACATGCTTGTTATAGCTTTGTTTATTGCTTATTTCACAATAACAAGCTAATACGTATTAAAATTAGAAATTAAGCCTTTTGGGCCTAAAATTACAGTAACATTGGCCCATTCCTCTTTGTACGCCCTATAACTCTTTCTCTCTCTCCCTCCATCAATCTCTTTTTTTTTTCTCTCTCTTCACCGGAGATCGCCTTCACCAATTCTACTGCAAGTCTCCCAACCTGTTATTGCTCAAGCTCTGATTTTAGCAACTTATGTATACCGAAATTGCTCAGTTTTTATATGTATCCTGCATATTGAGTTTATCTGGGGAATCAACTTCCCGACTTTCGTTTTTTTTTCGATTAGACAATTGACGTAAAGAGCTAACCTTTAGGTGAAGAATTCGTTTAGGATTTTCTTACTGGGTTAGTTTCGCTTGATACATATGCGAATTTGAGCTTATGCTTGTAAACCTCGGGTCTGATTTAGCTCTCTTATTACTTGGCTGAGGTTTTTTGTTTGTGTTATTGATAGAATGTTAATGTTATGTAATAATCTATGAACTCTCTGGATTGTTCTCTCTCTTTTCC
>JAKUCM010006190.1:0-31494 GCA_023374145.1 Lepidium sativum
TATACTTCTAAATTCTACTGAAGTGTTTCTGTTTGAAAGGTATATATATATATATATATATGTAAATGAATTGTATATATTCAATTTATGTGTTTATAATTACTAAATTAACATATATATATATATATATATATACATGTAGTTTATTTGTAAGTGAGGTAAAAGAAACTATTGAAGGAATTTCAGAGGCTGGAGTACTTAAACGAAAAGATATGCACTTTGCACTCTGTTTGAAGGCTAGGTGAGTATTAATTGTTTAATCATGAGAATTCTAACTAAGCTATAATTAATTTTTAACTGTGTATACATGTTGACTATGATGATCTATTTTATCCACCATTGTTTCATGATTTGATTTAAGGTCCAATTGCTAAGATAACAATGGCACCCATGTATTTCACCAGAGGATACACTATTCATACCTTGAGTGCGGTATAAGGCGTGCAACCACCAATTGGGGAGTATGTGTGAAGGGTGAAACCGATTTCTAGGAGATCTTTCAAGAGATTATTGAAGTGGAATTTGTAGGATTAATTGGGTTGAAATGCGTGCTATTCAAATGTGACTGGTTTGATCCTGTAGTTAACAAAGGTGTTTGATACAACAAATTTGGAGTTGTGGATGTAAATGGGAGGAGAAGATAAAACAAATTTAAGCATTTCATCTTAGCATCACAAGCAGAGCAAGTTAGCTTAATTCCATATCCTAGGATCAAAGAGTCCGGAATAAATTGGTTAGTTGCTATTAAAATCACTCCCCATGGTCGAATTATTGGAGGTGAAGATTTACCCTTGCAAGAAGAATCATGTACGAATATACAGCACCCGATCAAGCTACAAAGCTAGTTGTGCTAATTGATCTAGAAAACCGAGATACGAAGATCTCCCTGCAGATGATGTTGACAACGAGGACCGTGACGAATTTGATAAAAATGATGATCCCAATAATAGAAATGATAGTAATGGTGGAGAATCTGATTGACACCATTGTTTATATGTATGACACGTTAGAGATTTAATGTATCAAGTATGAACAATCTATATTGTATTAAGCAGCTTTTATTCATATCATTTAATATATTAATTATGTATGGTAAATCGAAAACATATATATAATTGTTGAAAACATATATATTACAATCAAAATATATATATATATAAACCAAAAATACATTGTCATAAAAAAAATTAAAAAAAATCGTCGTAAAACCGACGTCAAACTATAACGTCGTTAATAATTGTAATATTCCAACTTGTTTACGATGAAACTTTATAAAAAAAATATCGGTTTAGGGTTTACCAACACCTTTACAAGGCTTTCGTTGTAAATTGGAACCTACTTTACCAACTCATTTACGACGAAAATGTACTTCCCAATACCTTTAGAAGGCTTTCGTTGTAAATTAGAACCTAATTTACCAACTCGTTTATGATGAAAATGTACTTTCCAACGCCTTTACAACGCTTTTGTTGTAAATTAGAACCTACTTTACCAACTCTTTTACGATGAAACTGTACTTCCCAACGCCTTTACAACACCACATAATCCCTATATAAACATCACGAAAGATGTAAGTTCCTTGCTCATTTCTCAAATCTCCTTATCTCTCTAAGGTACCTCTTCTCTCCCTTCTCTCTAGTTTTTTTTACTTACAAATTACTTAATTTTAAACGATTTTAGATATATGAAATTTAGAATTAGATTGGGAATATAGAATTTAGGGTGGAATATAGATTTTAGAATGAAATATATGTTATTATAGAATTGATCATTATTTTTAATTGCGTTGTAGACAATTTATCTATGGCTCCTCGTAAGCATTACACGTCGTGTCACTGCTTCTTCGTCCATTTCTTCAACGGTACCGGAGACACACTCACAGACTCTCACTCCTCCAGGTTCTTTACCACCACCAGACGAGCCCGTTGACCCTCCACCCATTCCTGGAGCTATTCATCCGGATCTCTTGGTACCAGCAATGCACCATATATGCAGTATAGGGTGGAGTATATTCTCGTGTCTAACAAATTTTTATATTCATAGGATTCATCGAGTTTTTTTTTATTATCCTTTATAAAAATGATATATTTAGTTTTTTAAGCTGCTAGTTTGTAGAGTATCAGTTCTTTTGTCAACAATAATTAAATTGTCAAAACATGATCTATTATTAAAATTCTTTAAGTTTAATTGGATAAGATTCAAATTCATCATTTAATACAAAATAATATTAAAAACAAACTAATTGGATCATTTGTTAGGTATTAGTTTATCTACCAAACATTTTGTCCGGGATTTGAAAATTTCGTTAAATCATCAAATATTAGTTTTATAAAATTTTGCTATATATATGATAAGGGCACCTCCAACCACGTCTCTTAAGGAGATTCTTATCATTTATTGGCATTTAAATAAAGTAAAAATAAATAGAAATGGTTAGATACGGTTCTAATTCAAGAGCTTTAAGAAATGTTAAGAGACGGTGACGTGTCACTGTCTCATTGGATGAAAGATTTTATGCTGAAAAAAAATGGGTGGGTTGTCGAAACACTTCTCATTTATCTCCAGTGGCGATGAGTTCTATCTATCAAATCAACGGCGAGAATGCAGGAATCTTCATCTAGATGGCTGCATGTGAGCAGCGGACACAGTGACTCTTCATATCGGGCAGTTGATACAGATAAAGAGTAGTGCCACGTCATAAGAAGAGAAGAAGGAATAACAGAATTAACAAAATTGTTATGTTACAAATACGATTCTGTTTTTCATTTTTCGAATCATGAATTTTTGATATAACAAACAAGTTCTCTTCTCTCTCACTCTCTCTCTATCTCTCTTTCTCTCTCTCTCTCTCTCTCTCTCTCTCTCTCTCTCTCTCTCTCTCTCTCTCTCTCTCTCTCTCTCTCTCTCTATTCTCTGAAACTGGAAGAACAATGGTGAAGTAGTACTGGAGCTGCCTGCGTAATACCGTTGTAGAATCGGTGTTTTAGGAGCATTTGATTCTTTGAAATCGCAACATCTTACGATCGGTTATTCCCTAACAAAGGTATCAGAGCTTCAACGTTTCTCGGAAGATGACTGAAACGAGAGCTCAAGCTATGATAAAGGAAGCACCGGTGCGAGGTGTGGAGGAAAGCTTAGGCTCAAAAATTGAGCAGATGATGGTTCGAACTCAACAATTGGAAACAACAGTCGCCGATCAAAGTTCGAAGCTGGATAAGAACATCGCGGATATGTTCGAAGCGATTCGATTGATTCAAGGAGCTAATAACCTGCCTTCAACGGGTTATGATCCAAACAATCGTCGCGCGACACCGGCTAATTCGGCGACTCCGATTATCAGTCAGAATGGTATTGATCTTAACAGGGGAAGAGGTGGGACTTCAACGTCTTATCCATGTATGACTCGATTGACGAAGCTTGATTTCCCAAGATTTAATGGGGATAGGATTAAAGAATGGTTATCAAAAGTAGAATAACTTTTTATGATTGATAACACCTCGGACGATTTAAAGGTAGGCTTAGCTTCTATTCATTTCGATGGATTGGCATCCGCATGGCACCAAGCCTTAATTCAGTCTGATGTAGGGTTTGATGTATTCCATGATTGGCCTTCTTACAAGAACATGTTGAAGGAAAGGTTTGAGGAGGTCTTGGATGATCCTATGGCTGAGTTGAAACAACTGCAAGAAACCGAAGGTATTGTAGAATATCATGGCAGATTTGAATTGATTTGAACCAGGTTGAAGTTATCAGAGGAGTACTTGGTAAGTTCTTACCTTGCTGGCCTCCGAAATGATACTCAAATGCATGTTCGCATGTTCCAGCCACAAACGGTGCACCAATGCTTGTTGTTGGGAAGGTTGTATGAGAAAGCTCACCCCAAAGAGAGTTTGTCTCAGAAATTTGGGCAGCACAAAGGAGGAGTACAGACTAAAGGTTTGTTACCTTGGAGAAAATAAGTAGAAACTAAGGGAAACTTTCCAGTCAGGAAATCTTTAGACCCACGTAAATTGCTGTCACAAGAGGAGATGAGTAGACGGAGAGCTGAAGGTTTATGCTACTTTTGTGATGAGAAATATTCACCGGGCCACTACCTGAAGCATAAGAACACTCAAGTTTTTATGATTGAAAGTACAGAGGAAGAAGAGGTACAGGAGGAAGAAGGAATAGTTGAAGGGGAAGAAGCTAACGATGTTCATATATCCCTTAATGCCATGGCGGGAATAACTGACTATCAGACTTTGAGAGTGAAAGGGACACATGACAAACGTTCCTTGTTCATATTGATTGATACAGGTTCCACGCACAACTTCATGGACACGTCAGTGGCAGAAAGATTAGGGTGTGAACTGAAGAGTTCAAACATATCGAGGGTGGCTGTGGCAGATGGTCGCAAACTTGGAATCAGTGCTAAGGTGGATGACTTTCAGTGGAACTTTCAAAGTCTGACATTTAAAGCAGACTTCATGGTGATACCTTTAGGAGGTTGTGATATGGTCTTAGGTGTTCAATGGTTATGGCAATGGGGTCCGGTTACTTGGGATCTACAGAAGCTCACTCTCCAGTTTATGATGAATAAGAAGAAGGTTTTGCTTCATGGTATTAAAGATGGCTCTATCAGGGAAATTAAATCAACCAAGCTGAACAAGTTGAGAGAAGGAGAGGTGCAAATTTCTATGATAGCAGTACACAAAGGGGTAAATGAAGAGCAAGCATGTACTTACTCATTGGAGGTTAAGCACACTGCTGATAATACATTGTCTCCAGAAATCATAAGCACATTACAAGCATATGCAGACCTTTTTGAGGAACCAAAGTCCTTACCACCAAGGAGAAGGGATCATGACCACAAGATACCTCTTATAGAAGGGTCTAATCCCATTAACCAGCGGCCTTATAGGTACGCAACCTACCAAAAGAATGAGATAGATATAATGGTTCAGGAATTGTTAGCTGCAGGAACGATTCAAACGAGTTCTAGCTCGTATGCTTCTCCTGTAGTTTTGGTAAAGAAAAAAGATGGTTCCTGGAGGCTCTGTGTGGACTATAGGGGGTTGAACGGCATGACAGTGAAGGACCGTTTCCCTATCCCATTGATTGAAGACTTGATGGATGAGCTGGGAGGGTCTAAAGTGTATTCCAAGATTGATCTTCGATCAGGATATCATCAAGTACGAATGAGTAAGGAGGATATTCCTAAGACAGCATTTAAAACTCATAATGGTCATTATGAGTATGTGGTGATGCCTTTTGGCCTCACAAACGCCCCGGCAACATTTCAAGGCCTTATGAATACTGTTTTCCGAAGCTTATTACGCAAATGTGTCTTGGTTTTTTTTGATGATATATTGGTTTACAGCTCATCAATAGATGATCATAATCGGCATTTGGGATAGGTGTTTCAGTTAATGAGGGATAACAGGTTATTTGCTAAACGCAGCAAATGTGCTTTTGCGACTAACAGAGTAGAGTACTTGGGGCATTACCTCCAAGAAACAGGGATCTCTAAGGATCCATTGAAGATAGAAGCAGTAGCTGAATGGCCAACTCCTAAATCTTTGAAACAACTAAGGGGGTTTCTAGGATTGGCCGGGTATTACAGGAGATTCTTTAAAAATTTTGGAGTGATTGCACGTCCATTAACAGCTCTAACAAAAAAAGATGGTTTTGCATGGACAGAAGAAGCAACAGAGGCATTCATACAACTGAAACAAGCTCTGTGTACAGCACCAGTATTGGCATTGCCACGTTTTGATCTACCATTTGTGGTGGAAACTGATGCTTGTGGAAGTGGGATTGGAGCAGTCTTGATGCAGAGTGGACACCCTTTAGCCTACATTAGTCACCACCTGAAAGGTAAACAAGTACACCTTTCTATTTATGAGAAGGAATTGTTGGCAGTAATATTTGCTGTACAAAAATGGAGACATTACTTGTTAGGAACCATTTTACGATCAAGACTGATCAGAGGAGCTTGAAGTATCTGCTAGAGCAACGTTTTAATACTCCCATTCAACAGCAGTGGTTACCAAAATTGTTGGAATTTGATTATGATATTCAATACAAACAGGGAAAAGAAAATTTGGCCGCTGATGCATTGTCAAGAAAGGAGGGATCTGAAGTTTTACATATGGCCATGACTATGTTGGAGTGTGATCTTCTAACTCAAATTCAACTGAGTTATGACAAGGATGCTATGATAACAGAAATCATTGAGGCGCTTAAAGCTGATCCAAATTCAAGAAAACACTTTTCATGGTCACAGAATCTTCTGAGAAGGAAAAGTAAACTTGTGGTTCCTAATGATGTTAAGGTACGAAACTTGATTTTGGAGTGGATGCATTGCTCAAGTAGTGAAGGTCATTCTGGCCGCGAAGTTACAAGGCAAAGAGTGAAAGGTTTGTTCTTCTGGAAAGGTATGACCACGGACATCCAAGCCTTCATCAGACGCTGTGAAGTCTGTCAAAGATGCAAATACGATACGTCTGCCTATCCAGGCTTGCTTCAACCCTTACAGATTCCTGACTTAATTTGGACTGATATCTCGATGGATTTCATCACTGGTTTACCTCCATCAGCGGGAAAAACTGTTATATACGTAGTAGTGGATCGTTTGACTAAAGCTGCTCACTTCATGGCCCTATCTCATCCTTATACTGCTGTCTCAGTGGCACAAGTTTTTTTGGATAATGTCTTTAAGCTTCATGGGTTTCCTCGTTCTATTATGAGTGATAGAGACGCGGTCTTCCTCAGCGACTTTTGGAAAGAGCTATTTGCACTACAAGGAGTGGCTCTGAATTATTCCAGTGCTTATCACCCTCAAAGTGATGGGCAATCTGAGGTAGTAAACATGAGTCTAGAAACCTATTTGCGCTGTATGTGCAGTGATGAACCCCAACTATGGAGTAAATACTTACCTCTTGCAGAGTTTTGGTACAACACTAACCACCATTCAGCTACGCAAATATCCCCATTCGAGGCAGTATATGGTCAATCACCACCGCAATACTTGCCTTACCTCCCTAGTGAATCTAAAGTTGCAGTAGTCTCTCGGTCATTGGAAGAGAGGGAAAAAATGTTACTCATTCTTAAGTTCCATCTCATGAGAGCACAACATCGTATGCAACAAATCGCGAATGAGCATAGGACTGATCGACAATTCAACATCGGAGATTGGGTGTTCGTGAAACTACAACCATATAGGCAACACTCTGTTGTTATGAGAAACACTCAGAAGCTATCTCCTAAATTTTTTGGACCATATGAGATCGTAGATCGTTGTGGAAAGGTTGCATACAAACTGAGGCTTCCAGAGCATTCAAGAGTGCACCTTGTGTTTCACGTTTCACAACTCAAGTTGTTGGTGGGAGATGTAGTGACATCTACAGAGTTACCAACTTTCTACCAAGACGTAATTCCCAAGGAACCAGAGTTTATAATCGAGAGGAAGCTAGTTAAGAGACATAATCGTCCAGCAACTATGGTTTTGGTGAAATGGAAGAATAAACCAGAAGAAGACTCGACTTGGGAGCTATTATTTGAGCTTCAGAAGCGTTTTCCACATCTAAACCTTGTGGACAAGGTTGTCTAAACAAGGAGGATTTGATACAGATAAAGAGTAGTGCCACGTCATAAGAAGAGAAGAAGGAATAACAGAATTAACAGAATTGTTATGTTACAAATACGATTCTGTTTTTCATTTTTCGAATCATGAATTTTTGATATAACAAACAAGTTCTCTTCTCTCTCACTCTCTCTCTCTCTCTCTATTCTCTGAAACTGGAAGAACAATGGTGAAGTAGTACTGGAGCTGCTGCGTAATACTGTTGTAGAATCGGTGTTTTAGGAGCATTTGATTCTTTGAAATCGCAACATCTTACGATCGGTTATTCCCTAACAGCAGTCCTCTTATTCAATTGGCGAGTGGCCGTCGTTCCCAATTTTGTATCCTTGTGTTTTACCTTCAGGCTAAATCCTTGGGCTCGTTCCCTCGGGAACAAAGCAAAAGCCCTCAATTAAATTTTGAGGCTTTTGGTTTGAATCATGGAAGCAACTTTCAGCGAGATGAAAGCACATGGAATTCATTTTGTGGTGGATGTGGGACACTACAAGACTACGATAACTACGAGGCTCAAATTGGAGGCATAAGAGGGCCTCAAAGTACATATATACGAGTACGCATGATTGGTACAGGCTTTGTTTTTGCTTATAATGATAAAAAAGATCTTTGAAGCCAATAATTTGATTGAGAGAATCACAAAGATACTGAATCTAGGTAATAAAGTTGAAGATATTAAGAGTATGATCAATAATATCACTGATGGGGAGTTTGGTAAAGGTGAGTGGTTCTCAATTTTGATTGGAGCGTGTTGTTATGTACTGGTAAGAAAAGAATGGAAGGGTGTTTTGCCTATGGAGGAGGTAGCTGGTGAAGTTGGATGTGATTTGCATCACTTGGGAAGTATGATTAAGCATGTTGTGGAGCATTTAGGATTGGCTTTACGAGAGTTTGATCTTGTGGGTTTTTCATGAACACGGCGAATAATTCATCTAGATTGAGTGATGTGGTAAGGGAGAAGAAGGAGAGGATAACAAAGCAAGGGGCTTTTATGATGAACTGCTCATTGAAGTGGTTTTTGTCGACGGGGAGGAGACCAATGCCTTTGGTTGTGGCTGTTTTGGCGTTTGTTGCTCAAGTGAATGGTATCAAGGTAAAGATTGATGATTTGGCAAAGATGCTCAAGTTACGTTAACAACTTGTGAAAAACGGTATAGAGTTGTCGGAGAAGATTGTGAAGGTTTCTCAAGAGATGAGTTTGCCTTAGGCAAAGGATGTTACTGTGAAGAATGTTGTGAACGTCAACTTAGTTTATCTTTTAGTGATAATGAAATGCAAAGTCCCTCTAAGAAGATCACTGGGAAAATTTCAATGTCTCTTTCAGTAGAAATCGATTGAATGGATGATCTTCTCGAGATGGAAAAACTCGCTTCTCTTTCCACACTCTGAACCGGGAAGAATGCATTCAGAGAGTAACAAGGAATTAGAGAAATTTAATGCTCAGTCAAGCTAACTTAAACATGAACTCAAAACCTCGCTTCACAAAATATCTGAATTGGAAGAAAAAGTAGTGATGGTAAAGGTAGAGTTCTATTACTTGAACTCTCGTAGTGATTACTAAAATAATTACTATGTAATAGTCACGTAATTTGTTTGATGTGAAAGTGCAGGTAGCTCATCCCCACAAGCTAAATGGGACTATGAAACAGCTTGCAGGTAATTTGTTTGATCATAAGGTATGTGGGTTTAGGGTTATAAATGGAACGTTTTGACTTAAGCTTTTACTATGTAATTCTATGTCTATGTAATTATATGTGTTCTGTTTTGCTTTGTTAGTCGATAGTGGAACCAACAAGGTGGCATCAAGCGGCACGTCTCATCAGGTTTGCATTTGCTACTTGTTTTTTTTCTTAGATTAGTTTTAATGTCTTCAATTGCAATTTAATGTATTTTAATTCTGAGAATTATGAAGGTGTTGATGAGGATGGAGCAAGAACATAAAGTAACTGAAGATGCACGGAGACTTGCCGAGCAGGATGCAGCAACGCAGAGATATGTTGTTGAAGTGCTTCGGGTTAGAAAATTTGTATCGACATGAATAAGTTTTATCTTCACATTTCAAAGTGTTTCCCTTTACTCTGCTATTGCTTTGAATTTTGGTAATAACATGTAAAATGAATGAGTTTTGAGTTTCCTAGAAAGTAAATTTTGGATTTTGTGTACAAGCACTTCCATATATTCGTTGTATTGGAGAATGACCAAAGAAAGAGCTTATTCTGAAGCAACAACTTTTAGAAAGCATGGAGAGTTATCACCAGATCATGTTCCTGAAGTCTACCATTTTGACAGAACAATGTCTTTTATCGGAATGAGATACATTGAGCCTCCACATATCATTCTTCGCAAAGGACTCGTTGTTGGAATTGAGTATCCATCCCTTGCAGACCACATGTCTGACGACATGGCGAAAACTCTCTTCTTCACTTCACTCCTCTATCACGATACCATAGAGCACATAAGAGCAGGTTCTAAACACTTAACATATTGATACTTATGAACATTTTGGTGTTGCATGTAGCGAGTGCCACTTAGTGTATTTTATGTGTAGTAACCGAATTTTGTGGTAATGTGGAGTTATGTCGATTAACGGAACAAGTTGTGTTTCGGACCCATTATAAAGTTTCCATATAGAATTATAAATTTAAAAATTATATTTTTAAAAAGGAGTTTAAGAACCAGAAATAGATATTACCATTGAAACTCTAAAAACATTAAATTTCATACAAATATTCTTAACATATTATTTATATTAAACAAGGTCTAACTATTTAATTTGGTTATGTTCGATAGGTTTCGGTTGTGGTTTTTTTCCACCCCTAGTATTTAGACCTGGAATTAAACAAGACAATAAAACTTTGGACTAGGAACAAGGCTTTGCAGATAGTTCTTGACTGGAGAACAAAACGGTGTCGTGTGGTACCAATATAGGTTACCGACGCGAGTCCATTTAGTGCTCTGCCAATAATAACTCGACAATGAGTGTATGACAACACACGTGACGGGACAGGCCTCGTTGACTCTTTGAACATGTTCGTATCTTAGACCACGTATACGTGCCAGTTGTCAAATCTGACGGACAAAAGACTTGTCACCGCGTAAGAGGATTTGTCTCTCCGTAAATTTCTGGAATTATCTGCCCACATTCCAAAGCAAACCAAATCTACAAGTTTTGGGCTATAAGAAGAACACGAAACCGACTCTAACGCTCAAAGAAAAAACGATGATCAAGGCATTGATTTATCTCTCTCTAATCCTCCTCCCTCTTCTCGCCGTCGTAGAAGGTGGTCTTAATGTCGGTGCTCATACTCATCTCGGTGGTCAGACGCCGATTAAAGATGTAGCGGATAAGAACGTTGTTGAGATCGCCAAGTATGCTATCTCGGAACATAACAAGGAATCGAAGGAGAATCTAGTGTTCGAGAAGGTTCTTCAGGGTACGACGCAAGTGGTTTCCGGCACCAAGTACGATCTGATAATCGCGGCGAAGGGTGGTGGTGGTGCGACTATGAAATACCAGGCCGTCGTGGTGGAAAAGCTGTGGCTTCGTTCTAAGACCCTTGAATCGTTCAAGGCGGTGTAGATCTTTGTAATTTCAGTCTCGGATTATATTTAGCTTCCCTTGATTTGAGATTTTGTGGTTTTGTCTTGTGGTGATATACGTTCTTGGTAAATTTCTTTCTAATAGAAATAAATCAGATATATGAGATTTGAAATTGAATAAAGAGATCGATCTGTTACATTTGAATCTGTATTTGGGGTGAATAGAGCTGTGATGCAGTTGCAGACTCGCTCATGGCCTATGACATATCGCTTGCTTATAGTCATAAATGTGTCTGAGCCGTGCAAATTTGTGCATATTTTACTTATTTTCCTACAGAGTTTTTATTTGCCTCCTTAACTGTTGGCTGGGAACAACAGTGTCAAATCATCGGAAGAAGCACCAACTGTAACTGGTTGAATCAATTTTAAGTATTCACGGGTGTTACTCGAGAATTCTTTGGCCCACATATATACGAATTACATGCTCAATTCTGGAAAGTCAAAACTCTACAAAAAAAAAAAAACTAAACATTTTATTTGGTAAACTATATCAAAACAACTAATTGTAAAATTAATCTTTTACGACGTAGAATTAAATGTGATGACCGTTGTGATAGATGTGGTGCAGAAGTAAAAACAATACATCATGTTCTATTTGAATGTTTTCCATCACTTTAAGCATGGACATTGACTACGATCCCTGCGGATCCAAACTTTGCGGGGGCCTCCCTTTTTCTAATATGGACCATTAATGGCGGCTTGCTAAACCGACATACTCAAAAAATTATTTTGTATATTATAGTTTCGTTGGAAAGCAAGAATTGAGAAAACTTTTACAACAGGATAAGGATTCTAAAGATTTGCTCTTAGCAGCAAAATCTAAAGCGGAGGCCTGGGAGTTATCCCAAAAAAAGAACCAGATGAGAGTGGGGTTTATAAGGGTATTTCCCATCACCAAAAAGATGTGATTTCCATACCTTTATTGGTCAATCCGCTTTCAAATGATATAGATATATGGTAGACACTTCATGAAATGACTCAGATTCAAATGTGTAGGAGTTTACTTGGGAGCTCAAAGCATAGGATGAACCCTTTCCACCCTTCATTCAGAGTTTGGGGCGCTACTTTGGGCCATGAATTGCCTTATCTCATTACAAATCACAAAGATGGATTTCTCGTGGATTGCTTGGAGCTAGTGAAGATGATAGAAGATCCCTCTGCTTGGCCAGCATTCTAGTCCTACCTTGATGACTTCTTAAGACTTTGGAGCTCCTTCAGACAGTGTCTCCTTCTTCAGATACCTCATGCAACTACAAAGCCGATTACGTAGCCCGTCAGGTTAGAGGGTTATCTAGGAATCAATATTTTATGAATGTTGCACTCAGTTCTTGGTCCCGATTTGTTTGAAATTGAGTTAAGTTGACAAAAAAAGTTAAATTGATTAATTTCCATTTTTACTTTATTTTTCATCCAATTATATATTTTAGATTATATATCTCATTTTTCCTATCTAGTTATAAACAACAAGTCAACAACAACAAAATTATTTTCACAACTGAGATTTTACTTTACCGGTTTATCCTTAAAAATATTAAAACAAATAGATATGTAAGACACTGCTTTGGTTGTCGAGTTACTCTCAGCTAATAACTTATGCATCAAGGTTTGATCTTCCCCAATACACTAGTAGATTAAAAATAGATTTTAGGGTATGACATTTAGGCTATAGATCTGGCCTCGTCGATTTAATTGTTAAAAAAAAAAACAAGTCGCTTAGGTATGTATCCTACGTTGTATATACATGTCTTGTTTTACCAAAAGTAAGCGGATTTCTAGAAAAATACAAGAAACCACTTTTCTATCTACCAAAGCATAAGGAAGCCTTTCAACGAAGGTCTGTGATCTGAGCTTTTAACGATGAAATAGTTGAAGAATCCAGGCACCAAATCCCTCCACATCAAGAGGTCAAGGCTCCAATTGATCACTATGAGGTATCTTAGGACAAAACCTAACACACCAAAGTAGATGACAGTAACCTTCATCTATGGTAGCTCTTACCCGGGAGCAGCAAACCCGAAGTAAAATATCTAGACAAGGCAACGTTAAACACCACCAAGCCGTACTAGCTCCTCCAAACACCAAAGAATCTACAAGCATAATCCTACAAGCCAGCAAGTAGAACATCACATACACTAAGCTAAACAACCTCTAAAGCGGCTAAACTAGAAGATGAAGGCTCCAGAAACTCACACCTGCATCACCTGCCAAAAAGCACGATTGAAGGAGAAACAATTGCTTGATGACAGCAAAGGAGACTCCAACAACTCACACCCGCATCACTGAACAAGAAGAGAACTTGATAAATCGAACACATCGAGCACACCGGAGAAAAATCCACAGGATAACAACACTGAAAGCTCTAAAACTGAAACAAACCAAACAAAAAAGAAACCTCAAGCATGGAAGAAGACAGATCTGGTTACCTCCTTAAGTTTGCTAGAAAAAACTCAACCCTTGAAGCCTTGAAGCCTTGAAGAAGGAGAATCTGCTGCAGCAACAACCATCAGATGAGACGCTCATCCATCAGGGGCAGGGTGAAATAGATCTAGATCTATAGATGAGCGACAAGAGACGAGAGAGACGAGGAAAAGACACTGCCGGAAAATCTTGTCATCCTCGAGTAAGGGTAAGCATGCGATGAAGTTGACCATCACCACCTCAAAACCATCATCCCTGAGCCAAGCAACTGACACAGAGAAAGGAAGAAACAATGAGAAGACTTCAATGGCAAAAGAGGAGGCAAAAAGCCAGAAAAGTATTGATAGAAAAATGCCCTCTCACAGTGTCGGCGAACCGGTCACCGGAATGACTAGCGAAGAATAGAAGATTTGTGAACGATCAACAAAGTCTAGAAAGAAAAATTGCAGCGCTTGTGACTTAATTGTGTTATATGAATCATTTTGTTAGATAATTCCTTAGTTTAGGCTCCAAGTTATCTTTAGATAAGAATTAGTTACCAAGAGATAACAAGAAATTCATTTAGGATTGGATTCATGTAATTCCTATTAGATTAGGGAGATTAGCCTAGTCTATAAATAAGAGTCTTGGAGAGAGTTGTTCCTTATGATTTGTAAAAGTATTTTGGTTTACTTTTGAACAAGTTTCTTAATCAATAAAGATGAGCAAGTTCTTTAAAAGTTTTTTACAAATCTCTCTTTTAATTGGTATTAGAGTGTGAGTCAAAGATCCGATCAAGCAAGGAGAAATCACACGTAGCCAAGGATGGGAGACATGATCCAACAAGCACCGCGAAAGGACCTTGGAGTTCCATCGATCCAATGTCTTATGTTATCATCAACAAACTACACAATTTGGACGATGAGAATGAAGATTACACTTTGAGTTAGTAAAGTATGGGAAACAATTGAACCATGATCTATGGACATAAAGAAGAATGTCACAGCCATAGCTCTCTTGTTTCAATCTATTCCCGAAGAACTCATCTTGTAAATCGGAGATTAAGATATGGCTAAAGGGCTTTGGGATGCTATTAAATCATGGTATCAAGGAGTTTATCGTGTGAAGGAAGCAAGGTTACAAACCCTATTCACGGATTTAGAAAGATTGACGAGGAGTGACAAAGACACGGTTGATGGATTTGCGAGAAAGATTTCCGGAATTGCAGCTCAATCGGCCTCACTTGGAGAATCCATTAGTGAAACAAAATTTGTCAAGAAATTTCTTAATGGATTACAAGTGGATAAGTATATTCACATTATGCCTTCTCTAGAACAAGTCTTAGACCTTAAGACAACAAGGTTCAAAGAGATAATCGGGAGAATCAAGGTGTTTGAGGAAAGAATTAACGTGAAAAACAAACACGTGGAAGAGCAAGGAAAACTTATGTTTTCAAACAATGGAAGAGAAGAAAGACGAGAAGGTCGAGGCCGAGGACATGGAGGTCGAGGTAGAGGAAGGGGTCGAAGAAGATCAAGTAACCGAGACCAAGAGGAAGAGACCAAAAGCTATGACAAAAGGGGAAGTAGAGATCGATCCAAAGTGATATGTTGGAGACGTGACAAGCCAGGGCATTTTGTTTCAGCATGTCCCGATGGACCTAGAGAGAGTCAAGAAGCAACTCTTAATGAACATCAAGAAGAAGAAGAAATTGAAGAAGAATCCCTTTATGTTCATGAGACTGTGTTCTTGAATGAAGATAAAGTTTTCCCTAAAGCTTATGAAACAAGTAAAGAAGCCTCGAAATCAAAAATTTGGTACCTTGACAACAGAGCAAGTAATCACATGACGGGAAACAAAGAATTCTTCTCTAAGCTAGATGAAAAACTCAAAAGGAAAAGTAAACTTTGGAGATGGGTCATATGTCAATATAGTCTAGAAAGGATCTATCACATTTATTGGCAAAACCGGAGAGAGAAAGGTACTCAAAAACATTTATTTTATACCCGAGTTGAAGCATAATATCATAAGTCTTGGACAAGCAACTAAGAATGGATGTGAAGTTAAGATGAAAAGAGATCGACTACACCTTAGAGACTCACGAGGAAGACTATTAATTCAAGTGACAAGATCATCAAACCAACTGTACAAAAAGTCACTCGAGATCATTACTCCCCGAATTCAAGTCAGAATTACGGGGGTGAATGTTGGATAATTCCTAAGTTTAGGCACCAAGTTATCTTTAAATAAAAGTTATTTAGTAAAGATAACACCAAATTCGTTTAGGATTAGATTCATGTAATTCCTATTAGATTAGGGAGATTAGGCTAGTCTATAAATAAGAGTCTTGGGGAAAGTTGTTCCTTAAGATTTGTGAAAGTATTTTGGTTAAGTTTTGAGCAAGTTTCTTAATCAATAAAGAAGAGCAAGTTCTCTTAAAGTCTTTTGCAAATCTCGCTTTTACATTTGATGTCCTCTTATAGTAAATCTAACTTCAAATAGTTTTAGTTGGTCAGAAAAAGACTGTTTTCTCAATGTGGGAGGTTTGGTATCCACCAGAAGATGATGCATCCCATTCTCTAGACATGAAGTCTTGCTCTCGACTATGGTAAAGTTTGAACATTTTGGTTCAAACCCCGAGCTTCTTTTAACTCTCTTTTGCAGATCTTGAACCATCACATGAGACTCAACACCACCTCTCCTGAAAAAGTTCTAGCTTTATTTTAAGAACTTTCATTTCCTACCAGAAACAGAACCCTCAAAGATGACACACATAATACCATACTCACAAAAGGCAAAGGAGTAACTTCCTACTACTCACCTGAAAAGCGAAGAACTACTCGCTCTTGAGCCTGTATCTCACTCCCTGGACAAGTTCAACGACAAATCTCATTTGGAAACATACATGCTCCCTCAATGGACACGTTATCAAAACATGAATGTTTTAATTTATTTTGTTGTCTAATATAATGTGTGCTTATAAGGTCTATTTATTTGATTATTTGTCTTAGAAAAAAAAAAAAAAGACAAATTATTAGAAGTGAGGGTAAAGAATGATATACAGAGAACGAATGAGCGTAGATCTCTTCATTATTGCAATCTAAAATTTAAAATTTAAAATACACTAACGTTGGCCAATATCTTGTTGCCCTCCAATCTTGATGCATTTTTTATCAGATGATCTTGTAGTATGTAGGCCACACGTGCGAATTCAACTTCAATAGCAGATCATATATCACTTTTTGTACATCTTTGACATAAAAGTTAATGATTAATCTTACTTACACCCACACATTCTTTTTGGGCTCTCGAAACGAAAAGAGACACGCATGAGTTCTAATCAAATTTTGTAATTATTATGCATTCTAATCCCATTAAATAAGATTGGATCCACTTTTATAACTCTCTTCCATTTCTATACTTATTCCTTTGGCGGCATGTTTACGCTTTTTCTTCATTAGTGATAAGGTTAGTGGTGATGAAGACTTCTGTGTGGTTCCATTTTAATGGGATTTATGTTCAACTTTATGAATAATTAGTCAAATGAGTAATCGATTAACCCACGAAATGGTCTAAAGGTATAAACATGATTTACACGTGTGGGTTGTAAGAAGATGACTGAAATTCAGTTGACTACTTAATTAGTAATAAAAAAAATTAACCAAATATTTTTGACGTCTTGTAATCTTATCCTTCTTGTAAGTTGAGATGTCCATTTTATTTCTTCTTCGCCAACATTACGTACAAACCTAAACATTTATCCAAAACTATATAAAAACATATTTCAATCTTTCTATAATTGAACATTAAACACATTTTAGGATCTCTTCTTATTTGCAATTTGCAATGGTGACTTTCATCAACCACCTAAATTTACATTATATTGTGTTTAATAAACTGATGCAAATCATAACGTTGCTTTTAACTTAATTTTTTCATCACATAAAACACTACAAAGCTTAATCACGGATATGATGACCACGTAGTATGAATTGAACTCTCTTTTTAAGAAAAAATCAATCTTTTTAACGCTAATCGAATATTAGACCACAAACTAAAGCTAAGTACAGTATATGTTTAAATACTTTTTTCTTCTTCTTTTTTAGTGTCATGGACTTGCTTTTGTGAAATCAAAGATTTGCAGCAACACGTTTCGAATCAAATGAGTACTCTTGTTTTACTTTAGAAATATTTAACTTTATGATTGATTAACTAAGTTATATATTGACGCTATAATTTACTTTGTAATTTGTCAACTTCAACATTTTACTCATTTAGCACTAATTAACATATTTATATAGAAAATAATATGTCTTTATCATATAATATTGATAAACATCACATATACGCGTAGATGTACAATAATGTACATACATACACCAACTTTGTTGTTATGACATTTTGTGATGGAAACATTCTCAAATTTAAAAATTATGAGTTCAAAAACGACAAAAAAGTATGTACTTAATTGAGAATACTGGTATTAATTTAAGGATTATGTAGTCTTTCTACAATATAATTTGTCTATTTTTGTGGCCGTATCAAAGGATATACGGCTGTCTAAAGGATTGTTAGAGTGGGGACAAACACAATCTTTACAATCACATTTATTTTATTTGCATTATTAATCAATTTAGATTCTAGTTGAGGGGTTGAACAACTCACCATGCTCTATAATTAAGCATTACATTATTTTTTGATTTATCATTTTGAGATTTTTTTTTGCCTCCCACGCAATTCAGGATCATTTGCTAAAAATACTAAAATTTGGATGATATAGTTGTTAATACGTCGCTTTGGCGATTTGATTTTTCATGTATTAATAATCGTACGTGCACTAGCTTATACTTTGACTATAAAACCATATGTTACGTATAGTATCAAGTTGAATTTTACGCAATTGATCTACAAATATAGGAATAGATTATACAACTAAAAAGAATTCCGTTTTCAACCCAAGTCCCTTGGTTTAATGGTAACTTTTCAATGAGAAATTTTTAGTTCGAGTTTTCCGACCACTAAATTTTAAATTCGGATTTCATTTGATCCATAGATTGGTTTGGATTTCAACTCATATTCCTTGAGAAAAAAATTTATAAACATAGACACATATAAGTAGACTATTTGATTATTACTTTTCTGGGTCAATTTTATCTAATTAAGAAAATAATAAGTTTAAAGATGGAATACATTACCTAGCATAACTTGATTTTTGGAAAAATAATAACTACATAGCAATAAGCTTTTGAGCTAGAATAAAAAATTTGATTAAGCATGGAGTCTACAATTATCTTTTTGAACTCCAAATAATTAACTATAAATTCTATAAATAAATGATGGGTTTGCTCTAATAATTGTTTTCATTTTTTTCTTAAAAAATGAAGTTCTCAATGAAGGATGACTTTGCTCTAATGGTTTTTTTCAATTTTTTCTTCAAATGAATATTTTAATAATATTTTGATTTATCCATTTTATTAATAATTTCTAAAATGACTTTATACTTTCTAAATTTATATATTTGACTCACATATATTATTTTAAACAGATACTTCATCAAAACATTAATAAAATCATATGATTTCAAAATTTAATATAAAATAGATAAACAAATTACAAAAACATTAACTACTCATTTCTCCCATAAATGATCAATTAATGCATTCTAAAGTGAAAAATGAGCTTTTTTTTTTATCTTTGATATGTTTATATCGAGCAAGAAATTCTTACAATCGAGTATTTTCATCTTCCGTTGTTTCGACCTCCAAATGTGGAATTTTTCTTCCAACTTTAATCGGTGCATCATGATCATGTTCATCTTCAATTATCATGTTATGCAAAATTATACATGTAGTCATTATATCATGTATCACATTTTTATCCAAAAACGAGCCGGTCCTTTTACAATTTCAAAGCGCGATAGGATAACTCGAATACTTTGAAAATATTAATGTATATGGAAACAATCTACCAAATTATTAGATTAATAGTTTTTGATGTTTATGATATTTTATTTAAAATTTTAATGATAGTTATGTATTTTAAATTATGTTTTGACAAAAGATTTAGTCAAATAACATATTGGTGTTGGTTTGAATCATCAAACAAATTGTTTTTTTTGTTCCAATAATATTCAAAAACTTTAGTTATGTATAAAAAATAAAGCAACAAAAGTTTAATAATCATTTTGTAAATAAAAAATCTGATTTCAAAAAATAAAAAATAAAGAAACAAATAAAGATCCTTTAAATTTGAAAAAAATAAAAATATTCATATTTGAAGATTAGAAGCACTATTAGAAATACTCTAAAAAGCGACCAAATAAGTAGTGGCACAAAATAAGATTTCGAATTTGTAATGGAATAATGTGAATATATATAGAGAAATAAATTGATTATAAAAATTTGAAATGCATATAAATTAAAGGCATAAAGCGAAACCGGCCTAAAAAAATAAAAAAACTGCACGAGGTTTACACTCAGTGTTGGATATCTGAATCTAACGATCTGAAACGTCTCTTCTTTAGCTGTTCATATGATCCATAAAGCCACGTCATCATCACCGTGTATTGGAATTACCAAATAAGCCAACTGGCCCCACGTGTCTTCTGCACTCGACTCTTCTCTTTGCAGGGGCTTTTTCGGACTTTTAACTCGACCTCTCGTTTCACCTTACAGTCACAGCCACATGGCTTGTCTCACAGACATGCAACCAATACGCTCTCTTTCTTAATCGTCCATTTCTATAGATCCACCTTTAAAACTCTCCACGTGTCACCGTTATTTAGAGACTTCGTCACAGTCCCGTGACTGACTCTCCCAGATACCAACAGCTTCAAGCTTTTAAAAGCCTGTTCATCTTCTTCCTCATGAGGTCTCTTTTAACTTCACCATGAAAAGTTGTTAGAAACTCAAACTAAACCAATATCGAATTCGACTCATTTTACGAAGATGATTTGCGTCGAGGATCCTTTATCTCATTCACATTCCACTCGCTTTCCATTAACAACTGACTTCTATGGTTCATCGTCACCGTCGCCGGCGAGGATACATCGTCAAGTTGGTCGGTCGAGGAGGACTGTAAGATCTAGTTTTTACCAAAGCGGCGATCAATCTTGCTCATTTTTCAGCTCAATCGGTGATAAATCAAAGTATGCCTCAGAGTTCCTTTCGGATTCTGTCATCGACATGAAACTCGGCGTGCTTGCTTTGAAGAACAGCAATTCTCTCAATCCTAACGCTTCTTCAGTGAAAGAGGAAGTGTTTCTGGACATTTCTCAAGCGTTTAGTGATTTTTCCGCATGTAGTAGTGATATCTCCGGCGAGCTACAACGTCTCGCTTGCTTGTCTTCCCCGTATATCGAGAGAAAGGAGAACATCGGAGATAACGAAGCAGCCCAGGATCTAGAGCCAGAGAGGGAACCATGTTTGGGATTTTTGCAGAGGAAAAACTTCTCTACAGAGATTATCGAGTGTATATCTCCTGAAGATCTGCAGCCAACTGTGAAACTCTGCGTCGACGGACTTGGCTCTTCTTCGGTGGCTATAAAGCGATCTGCTGCAGCGAAGCTACGACTTCTGGCAAAGAATCGAGCTGACAATCGTGTGCTGATTGGGGAATCTGGAGCTATTCAAGCTCTAATTACACTTCTTCGTTGCAACGATCCTTGGACACAGGAGCATGCAGTTACAGCTCTCTTGAACCTCTCTCTACATGACCAGAACAAAACCGTAATCGCCGAAGGAGGAGCGATCAAATCCCTTGTGTGGGTTCTCAAGACGGGGACGGAGACTTCAAAGCAGAACGCTGCATGTGCGTTGCTCAGTCTAGCGCTTTTGGAAGAGAACAAAAGCTCAATCGGAGCCTGCGGTGCGATTCCGGCGCTGGTTTCTCTTCTTTTGAACGGATCTTCCAGGGGGAAGAAGGACGCGTTGACGACACTTTACAAGCTGTGCACGCTTCAGCAAAACAAGGAGAGAGCGGTTACAGCTGGAGCCGTGAAGCCGTTGGTGGACCTTGTAGCGGAGGAAGGAACTGGAATGGCGGAGAAGGCGATAGTGATTTTGAGCAGCCTTGCAGAGATTAACGAAGGCAAAGAGGGCATTGTCGAGGAAGGAGGGATCGCAGCTCTAGTGGAAGTCATTGAGGATGGATCTGTTAAAGGGAAAGAATTTGCGATCTTAACGCTATTGCAACTTTGTTCCGATAGCGTCAGAAACCGTGGGTTGCTTGTGAGGGAAGGTGCGATTCCTCCGCTTGTGGGTCTATCACAGAGCGGCTCCGTCAGTGTTAGAGCTAAGCGCAAGGTAAGAACTTGGCTATTTGGTTAACTTCCCTTCATATACTTTTGTCGGTTTAGCATGATAAATAGATTGGCTTTAGCTACAAGTTTATCGCGTGTCTTCTGCTAATAAGTTCTTAAGCAGTGGTCCTCTCTATACGGTTTTACTCAGTGTGTATTGTGAACTATCAGATCTAGTTTTGCTATTTTTCGGAAAAATGAGCAGTCACAGATTGAGTAGACCCATTTGAGGATAAGCTTTGATCAAGATACATTGTTTTCTACCATACAGGCAGAAAGACTTCTGGGGTATCTTCGGGAGCCAAGGAAGGAGAGATGTTCCACAAGCCAGTGAAATGCAACGACGTGGACGTTTCAACAGTCTAGTATGTATATACTGAGTGTATGTGTTTGGTGGGTTTTGTATAGAATGTAAAGAGAGATCAAATGATTTCCAGAAACTTAAGTGTCTTTGATCTTTCATGTATTGATGTTAAATTAGTTTTTGAGGGGTTTGCAGTGGACTGCTATTCAGATAACAAGTCTAGCTCTTTTCGGTTTTGGCTTCTGGTTCTGGTGTGAGGGGTGGAGTATGCTGATTTTTTAAGGCAAAAAGCTTGTAGTTGCGTCACACAATTGTAATCGATGTTTACATATCGAATTATTGAACTCGATCTGCATCACTTATTGTAAGATTCTTCAAATGTGTGTGGATCTATGTCCGTTTCTTTTGCAAAGACGGTGGATCTGGTAGATTTTTCTGTCTGCAAATGTGGCACCACTTATTATTTCTTGTCCTACAATAGTAATGTTTACCGTTGAAATATTTTGTTTGCCCCACTACATTGACACTGATAGACTGAAGTTATGACGACTTCCTCATAGATGTAAGCTTTTACAAATCCCTTTTGGAGGAAACTTCAAATATTTAATGGGATTTTCCTGCACTTAAAATTATTTTTCAAGACTTTGAAGCTTGTCATTTTGAATAGTAGAACTCCAAATATGAATATGATTTTTATAGACTTCAAATTTGAACTCCATCCTGCAAGAGTATTGGAGCATTTGATCCCTTAGCAAAGGTCTATGAGAGGTTCTGCTTTGAATCATGCATTCTTTTATCTTTTAAAAGGTCTCCTTATGATGTATTCCAATCCGATTTCATATAATAGTAAACCTGGATTCGGTTTTCGACAGTAAGAAGAAATGATATATAGAGAGAGAAGTCAACATCGTCATCTTATGCTGCATTTGCTTCCTTAGCATTCTTGTTCTTCCTTCGCAAGAGACTGGGCTTGTAACCAACCTCAAGCAACTTCTCTACCTCCTCAAACTGAAGCCCTTTGGTCTCCGGAACAAGCAGCCAAATAAAGAAGAGACCAATCGCGGAGAAAGCAGCAAAGAGAAGGAAGGTCCCTGAGGAGCCAAGAGCTTTGGTGAGTGAGAGGAAACTTTCGCTCACAATGAGATTAGAGACCCAATTTGAGACGGCGGCTATTCCCCCACCAACACCTCTATATCTGAGAGGATAGATCTCAGAGTTAACAATCCATGGGACAGTACCCATTCCTGGTGCGTAGACTACAATGTAAAGCCCCAAAAACACTATTGCTAAGAACCCAAACTTGCTTGGACAACCATCTTTAAAGTATGTTCTTCCTTTTGAGCTGCAAGTCTTTTTCATGTCATCTGATAAGACCACACATGCTCCTGGTGCGTATGGTTGTACTCCGCTTGCACAGAATCCACATTCCGACCTCAAACACTTCATGCAGTTCCACTTTGGGGGGAGAGCGTTAGCACCAGTGAGTGGGGCAAAAGCTGGACATGTAGCGTTTGGAGCAAACGTGATTGACTCTGTGACATCAATCTTTGGAGCATGAATGGCCGCTTGTGAGAACACTGTGGCTAAGATGATAAGACATGTTATGATCCCAAACATAGAGATAATCATCAGCTTCCGTCTCCCGTACCGATCCACAAACATCATGCTCACAATCGATCCCAGCGCATTCAAACCAGAAGTAATGAGAGACAAGGCCATAGCTGTCTTGTTAGAAGCATAACCAGCGAATTGCACAATTGAAGGACTGTAGTACATGACAGTGTTGATCCCCACAAACTGTTGTGCCACTTGCACTGTGATACCGGCAGCGAGTCCACGGCGTACGACAGTATTTCCGAAGGCTCCTTTGACTTTTGCAATGAAGCTCTCTCCAATGATAGCCTCGTCTGCTTTCTCAATCTCAACTGACTCTTTAAGTGCTTCCATCTCTGCCTCCACTTCATCCGTCGGGTAAATCCTCTCAAGGATTGCTCTAGATTCCTCAATTCTATCCTTTCTATATAACCACCGTGGAGATTCCGGCAGCGATAACATTAGCACAAACTGAACTATGGCCGGAATTCCAGCCACTCCCAACATCCATCTCCATGTTCCTGGTGTCTGTACATTACAAAATTTAGAGACTTTATTGATTCGGTGCCAACACACAAGACTTTAAAAGCTACCAGTTTCACTTACATGGACGAAAGCAAGATTGATGAGGTAAGAGAAGAACTGTCCTCCGGTGATGAGAAGACCATTAGTACTAACAAGTGCACCTCTAATTCTCGCCGGAGAACACTCCGAGATGTACAACGGTGACGTCATAGAAGCCATACCAACACCAAAACCAACAAAAATTCTTCCAACAATGATAACCCAAGGAGCAGGAGCAAAAGCCATCACAATTGCACCAATAAGGAAAAGAACATCGGCGATCAGAATTGACATCCTCCTACCAAATCTGTCGTTGATCCAACCTCCAACGGCTGCTCCGACGATGGCTCCGGCCACAGCCATGCTAACAATAGTTGACTGAAGCCATGTTTTCTTATCGACTTCTTCGAAATCTTCTTTGATGTAGAGAAGAGCTCCTGAAATGACTCCAGTGTCGTAACCGAAGAGAAGACCTCCGATTCCGGCGGAGAGAGCAAGTCGCATGATGTAAGGTGTCTTCCATGTCGTTTTCCAACACTCTGTAAACTCTGTTTTGTCTGCTTTTGCTATTCCTCCTTCCACCATTTTTCTTTGGTATCGTTTGTCTGAATTCCTCTACAAGTGTGTGTGACTAGACTCTCAATCAACAAATGAAAGAGAGAAAGGAGACGAGATTCTCACAGTCGATGCCTGTGATTCCAATTGACAAAACCCAGAATCTGTTAATTCTTTTACATAAAAGAGCGATTAAACGAATATATTCGAAAGGAGATATTGAAAGTATAACAGTGTTTGAGGATTCTTTTGGATTCATTTCCATTTTAGACACATGATATACAGTCAACAATAACATAATGAAGAGATCAAAGACCAAAGCAAACTGTCTAAACCGGAAAGTTGAAAAACATAACAAGTAAAAAAAAAAAAAAAAAAGGCACTGACCAGAGAGTGAAGTTAAAAGTGACAGTGTGGCGTACGAAGTAGTAGTAACGTACACAACTGAAAGCGAGAGATGGGAGGAGATAGAAGATTAAGTGAGTTTGGTTGGATAAGATTCTCTTAATTACAAAGCTATTAAGTAGGACCCACATTTCCTTTAATCTTTTTGACCTTACGCTAATCTACAACCATTTGTTCGATTTTCACGAGATTCTTATCTAATCTTTTAGTATTTTTTTCTACAAGTTTCGAAATCAACAAACAGATTTATTTGCAGTGCATAATCTCTCCGATCTGAAGACATCTTTTAGTTTACTACCCTAAACTCATGATTATCTGCTTTCAAGAGATTACCTAAAGATTATGGTACAATTCCAAAACATTAAACATAAGCCCATTTATATCCTAACTAATATATAGTCCATTCAACTTAAATTCTACTCTCTTTTATAATACAAAGTTTTAAAAATTGAAACACACATTATAACTTTATTTTATTTTCAATTATTTTTGGCACACTCAAAATTTATTTATTTTTAATTTATTTAATATTTTGTTTTAATATTTTCAAGTAATGGTAAAAGATGCGGCATAAAAGTCTTAAGATATTAAATAAAAATATGCAAAACTTTATATAAAATGAAGCAAACCAAAATCTTTGAAATACCTTATATATATAGAGAGAGAGAGAGAGAGTGTGTTTAATTAAGGATTTTGCATGCTGCACTATTAGAAACTGAACGTGTACTTGAAAAACATTTTAAAAAAGGGAGAGTTTTCATATATATATATATATATATATTGAAATTCAATTTGAGTTCGTTTGAATGATAGATATTTTTCTAATGTTTGTTGTTTGAAATACACAAAATAGATTATTTTATATTATGGAGAAGTCATAACAAGTTTAAATAACCTATTTTATATCAAATTACTATTTGTGTACTTGATCAATACATAAATTTTAACTTTGTTAAAATTAAAAAGTTCTTTTTAATCAAAGAGAATAAAAAAACTTGGTCAAAACTCAAATATTCTCAACAATTGATGTTATCACTTTTGTAAAATCTTAATGAATCAAAAATTAAATTGAGATCAATGAGCATTATATACCATAACAATAAAGATACAAAGTTTCATGTCTCGCATTCATTTTACGAGATATGAAAATATCAACAATCTCTTCATTTCATTTTTTCTTTATTTTCTTCATGGTTTGTTTCCATGAGAGTACAAGACAGAAAATGATATATTATGTTCTTGGCTTGTGCAAAACATAATAGTTGCAGTTGTATCTTGTGATTCCAAACGCCATGCATTTGTAACACTACGGGGCGTTTACAGAATTAAGGAAAGAGATTCATATCGCTTCTGCAAATCTCATTCATAATTCTTGTATTGTTATAATATATTTTTTTTATCGATTTATTTCATGTAACTTCTTCATATATTATCAGTTTTTTCAGTTGTAGAAATTGTGTTCTTACAATCTTAATTCTTAATTCTATAAACTTTTGGTTATGTTTATTGCACTAGCGAAACTAATATTTTGTGACGTGTTTTGACATAAAAATATGAACTAGAGATTGAGTGTTTGAATTAGATTTAACTCCTGGGAACATAATCAATTTTTCGTTTCTTATTTTGAATAAAAAAAATGAGACGAATCAAAATCTGTCTCAATTTCTTTGATTTTTAAAAGGAAAAAAAAAAAACAAAGAATAAATGAATTTGCAAAAGGAAAAAAAAAGACATTACACACAATACACATGTGTTTGTTTCTTGAGTTTACAACTCAATTTAATTTTCAAATCAAAGAGAGAAATTATTAAACTAGATTTTTCTCAACCAGAACCATTTTTGTTCCGAATTTATTCAGGCAAAATTCTCTAAATTCACTCATGAAATTATCAGACAAGTTCAAGGCCACAATGAACACAATAGAGAACCTAATACTGTACTCGAAATAACACTATGTTATATATGTTGTCTTAGTTTACATAGAAATCTGAAAGTTCAAAACATCGTATTCACTTTGTGGCTAAGTAAGCTTGACAAATATTAACTATTACTGGTTCAAGGTTGAAAAATTCTGCCAGTCTGTTGAGTCATTTTTATTGTCAATTAATCTATAACCTACTATAGTTGGACTTATTTTTATTCATGTGGGGGATTATTAGAACTATTATTTTTAACATAAGATTATTATATCATTTTATCAATGAAATAATGATTATTTGGAGTTTTTAGATTCTTTGTAATGTGCATTATATTTTAGTGTAATTACATGTTAAGATCAAAAAAAAATTGAATGAGAAATTATAGATTAAAGAGTATCACTTGGAGTGATTTATATAAATCAAATCCAACTTCTGATGGACTTGGATTAATAAATAGATTAAATTCATGTTATGCTCTAAGTAAAAGTATAAAAAAGCTTTAATCCATAAGGTCCTTTTGTTTAGTGACCATTTCGGATTGGCATTGTTTTATAGCTCAAACTCGTTTTTCAATAATGGGTCTGATCCATGAGGTCCACTAAGGTAACACTTGACTCACTTCCTTGGGAAACCCTATGAAATCTAGCGGCCGAAACTTCTTCATTGTAAAGTCAATCTGAAGTTAATGAGATTGATTCTCACTGATTTCAAATCAATGACTTACATTAGTTGGCTTCAATCAGTTATATATAAGAATCAAAAGGTTTAACGAGTTTTTCACTCGATTTTCTCATCTATTTTCTTGTAAGTTTCTATGTTTTCTTGTTAGTTCAAATTAGATTGTTTAGTTTCATAGATTTCACGATTTGGTGAGGAAATCGTGCTCTATGATGATTGTATTTTGGTATTCATGTTTCTCTATCACCGCTTCAATGAGAAAGATTCATTGGATTCAGGAATGAGTCTAATCTCGATTTCATCCTTTTAAATTTTCTGGTTTTAGTTTCAATTTTAATGTTGTATGTTTTAAGTTTTTTTACTCCGAATTTGGGTTTGTAATCATGTAAAATTACTCAAAGTGATTGGAAATAAAGAGACTAACATGTTATTTTTCAGATTACACAAGATGATAAGAAAGCAGTGAAATTTACCTGGGCAATAAAACTCTGATTATAAGTTTGATCTAAATCTTTATCGACTTAAAAATAACAACTCTTAGAGGAGATGTTTTTGTTTTTGTTGTAGTTAAGGCTTCTAAACAAAAACAAGAATGTTAGTGCGCCAAACTTATTTATAGAAGGACGAAGACACATTGAAATGCTAAATTTAGAAGAAAAGAAGGTAAGAGTGAGACACCGTGATGGTAAAACAAGTGTTTTAATATCCAAGAATTAAGGATTAAGTTTAGGGTACTTACTTTTGATTAGAACGATTCATTGGAAGATGGTAATGGTTAGTGGTTGAGTTTTCTTCTTAAGCCCATTAGTTATCTCCTAAATTTGTGCTAGTCAAAATCTGTAACAGTTGAAACCTGACTATTATTGGTATATATGAGCAACATAAGTTTGGTTAAACTAAAGAGATATTACTTTTTAAAATCTAACTACATAGAAATCGGTGGCCAGTTATGTAGTCACTTTACAAATCCTCAACGCATCAGGGATCGAATCCCCTACCTGCAATAGTATGAATGAGATTTAAAAGTCAGTAAAATAGTTGACAAAAAAAAATCGGATATTGAAAATGGCAGAATAATTCAAATGTACGTGATAATGTACACATGAATATATATATATATATATATATATATATATATATATATATATATATATATATGTGATCATAAAAAATGGTTTAGGTGTTAGATCTTGAGGTGAAAGAATATATGATTATATTATATTTAGTTTATAATTTTGGTTTTAATATTATATTTTAGTTTCTTTGGATACTTAATTCAGTGTTAGCATAAATGATGGTTTTTCTTCCTAAGAAGTTATTCATACGCGTTATTTGTTATGTATGGAAGTATAGTATGTTACTTCGTGTTAACGGCAAGTCTAGTTTTTTTTATACGGAAAACTATTTGTGTTACCGGCATGTCTACTTGTTTGTGTAGGGTTGTTAACCTTTCAAAAATCAAGGTCTTAATTACACTCCTAAAATTACGATGATTTTTTATCATATAGGAATTATGGATTCTGAAAAATGATTAGTTATTTGTTATTCAATTCAAAATGACAAATCATTTGTTGTTTGATTATAATTTTTAACATAAATACCGTATTTTAGAACTAATAGTTTTTAAAACTATCCTAAAATCTCTAATATTTAATGTTATTGAATTTTTATAAAATATCATCAAATCTATTGTTATCCAACAAGTATTCCAAGTGTTGAATTTTAAGTGGTTTTAGAGTGTTTGATTTGTTTTTTTAAGGCAAATGGCTCTTAGCCTAGTGACAGACGGTAAGTCCACATATGCCAGCTCATTTGCATATCTAGGGATCGAGTCCCTCCACCTACATTATGTAGAAATTTGGTTATTGGGTCGGCAAGTTGTGATCCAATATAATCTACCGTTGACAAAAAAAAAAAAGAAGTTAAAATACAAAAATTAAAATCTATGGTTTTAAGTTCATTTTTAGAGAAACAACTCATCCTTAAATTCACCCAAAATCTTTTTAAAATTTTAAATCTAGATCATCCAAAATACAAATTAATAATATTGTAAGACATATAAACAAATTTGTTTCATTTAGGATTTTGTGCAGAGATTGCAAAAGAATCTTTAAAGTGACCATAAATTGGAAGAATACCTTCCAAATAAAAAAAAATGTAAGGTCAATTATAGAGAATGAAAAATTGTTCGAATTGGTTTTTATCAATTCCAAATCTTAAAAAATACTCAAAATACTTAAAACTAACTAAAATATTCAAAACACTTAAAAGTTTTCTTGAAAATAAATTCATGTACCAAAAGATCTGTAAAATTACCAAATACTCCAAATTTTATAAAAATTATCCGAATTTCATAAAAATTATTCAAATACCCAAAATTTCATAGATATCAATTATAAATCTTTTTTTCATTTCTGAGTAGTTTTTATATTTTTGAGTATTTGAATAGTTTTTATAGTATTCAGATAATTTTTAAGGCATTCAGTTAAATTTTATAAGATTTTGGATATTCGGTAATTTCATAGTTTTTTTTTGGTACTTGATTTTATTTTTAATAATTTTTTAAGTATTTTTGGATATTTTAAATAATGTTTAAATATTTCGTATAATTTTGCTGCCCTCTTTGAGCAAGTATCATGGCAAGGTATTCGTGAGTCAATATCTCCATTTGAAGTCTCGACATTGTTTCTTATACAATATAGAATTCAAATTACAAATACATTACATATGATATGCTAAAAGTGATCAATTTTGTGAAACGAAGTAAATGCAGCTACAATATATTTGAGATCCTTGGACAGGAAATTTTAAACAGCTATATATACACCACTAGAAAAGAGAGAAAATATCATACATATAATATTGCAAGCATATGCTTGGTTCTTGATCCTTCATTGATAGTTGTGTTATCCTGGAAGATGGATCATGCTCGAGTCAAGCGTTTGTCATTTACTTCTGTAGTCAAGTGTCTGTGAACATCGTTTAGAAATGATAACTGTCTACCACTTCTGGCTCGATAAGGTGTTGCCAAGAAACCTAAAATGAGGAAAGAAGAGATCTCTCACTCTTAAATTCTATCTTCAAATATATATCCAGAAACAAATTATAGTGACCTTATCAAGCTCCGTGACAACACAACCATTAATTTGATCCACAATACAGATGAAGAAGAAGGCATAAGAAAAATCAAACACACCACTCCCTACCAATGTCAATTCGCTAGGAAATAATTTTGTGTCACCAGCCAGGAATGATATTTTATAACATATCATAATGACAAAAAAAAAGCTTTTAAAAAAACAACCTAAATTTTGATTGAGATTGGGCTCTAATAAGAACCTTTTGTTGGAGGTCTTACGTTCGTGAAATTATTAATTTGCAGCTCAAATTTTCAGATTAAGCAAATAAAATCAATCAAGATGAATGAATACGAAAAACAAGTAGAAGCAGAAACATTGCCTAAAAACTAAAAAAAGAAGTTAAAATTGAGAAGAAGACACTTACATTTGATAATTTGATAGTATGTAAACGTTAAGCCATCAAGCCTCTTTGGATTCAATTT
>JAKUCM010006191.1:0-34555 GCA_023374145.1 Lepidium sativum
GTATTATCTTTAGACAACAAACTTGGCAGTGTGGGTATTTGATGACAAATGGATGTCAAGAATGCATCCTTCAAGGAGAACTTGAAGATGAGGTGTATATGCATCCTCCCACGGGCGTATAACATTTTGTTCGACCCGACCATTGGCACTACGCTTAAGGAAGGCTTATAATATGGCCTCGAAAGCAATCACCAAAGGCTTGATATCACAGTGAGCGCCATAACCTTGCAGGATCAAGGATTCAAGAAATCCAAAGCCGACCACACTCTCTTCACTCACCATGGTAAGGACGGTATTGTTGTGCTCCTTGTGTATGTTGATTACATTATCATCACGGGGAACAACTTGACCGGTATCCGAGGTATTAAATCCCATATTTACTGTCATTTTTGACATTAAATACTAATGAACATGAAGTATTTTCTTGGTATTGAGGTATGTCGCTCTCCGGAAGGCCTATTTCTGCTCTCAACGCAAGTATACACTTGATTTTTTGCATGAGTGTGATGTAGGTACAAGAAAGCTTCCACACCTCTTGAAGATGCCTACAAAGTCACGTGCAAGGGGGAGAACGATGCGATATATTCTTTACCGATGTACACAAATATCGGAAGACGATTGGGAAGCTCATATATCTTATTATTACAAGGTCGGACCTAAGCTATGCGGTAAATCAAATAAGTCAACATATGCAAGCACCGAGGGAAATGCCATTGGAATATGGTAGAAAGGATTCTCCGATACTTTAAAGGAACACCCGATATGACATTTTGGATGGGAAGGAACAAAGACACAACACTTATCGGTTATTGTGATGCGGATTGGACCGGGGATAGACAAGATCGAAAATCTAAAACCGGGTATTGCACATTTCTTGGAGGCAACTTGGTAATTTGGAAGAGCAAGAAACAAAAGGTGGTGTCATGCTCAAGTGAAAAAGCCGAATATAGAGCTATGAGAAAACTCATGGATGAACTCATATGGTTAAAGGCATTGCTTAAGGATTTGGGAGTTGAGTCACAAGATCTGATCACAATGCATTGTGATAACCAAGCCGCCATTCACATTGCATCAAATCCGGTATATCATGAGAGGACTAAACACATCGAAGTGGATTGTCATAAGGTTAGGGAAAAGATTGAACAAGGTGTGATCTTGTCTTGGTACACAAGAAGCTCAGATCAACTAGCCGACATATTCACTAAGATCGCAAGCACAAAAGTATGTGAGTTTATATACTTGAAACTCAGATTGGTTGCAATAACCAAACCATGACTATGAACCAGACTCTCTTTCCCTCTATTGGTTTTGTCCCATTGGGTTTTCCAATAAGGTTTTTAATGAGATGGAGAGTCACAACTTTCAAGCTTACTCCTAATGATTCACATTATGGAATTAAGATTGAGGGAGAGTATTAAACCTAAGACTTGAGTGAGAAGCAATCAAGGTGACTTGAGTGAGAAGCAATCAAGGTCTAGAATCAACTTGACACCTCTTCTTTTTTGTGACCATTGGAGACTCAAGCTTTGAAGGAGGCAAAGTCACATGTTTCCCTTGACACATGTGAAGAGAGCCGTTGGAAGCTAGGAAGAAGGAAGGAGCCGTTGGAGGCTAAGAGAGGAAAAAAAGACTCCATTGCTTTCCTAAAAGTCTAATTACCATTTGTAGAAATGTTTAGGGTCTTACACAATTATATAGTATGTCTAACTTACCATACATATAAACATTAGATTGTCTTATAAATAGGATGTAAAAGTTTATGTAAAATTAAGTAAGAGAGAAAGAAAACTCTTCTTCATATTCTCTCAACTCCCTCGGTTCTCTCCTCCTCTTTATATCTCTCAAGAACCTCTTCACTACTTATTTCACCAATCTCTTAAGTATTCACAAATCTCTTTAATATTTTACTCCATGTCTCACATAGTAGAAAACCTGGCCGTTCCATAGTGAAACCGATTTCGAGAATCGAAACAATCTTATCTAAAACTTGGGTTACAGAAGCAAAATAAGAAGAAGACCTTTCGATCTGTTTATGTTGAATCGATCTGCCATCATTTAGACACACTCCAGTCTTTGGTTTGATATGTGTTACACAAACATATTGTATAACACGAAACATTCTTCCTAGCACATGACCGTCTAATTTTTTCTGCCCTTTATTGCCGAATAGCCAAAAGCACAACTTTAACATAGAACATTTGTGATGAGATAACAAGAACATTGCTTCAGCCAAATAGATCAAGAGCTCAACTCAAAGTCGCATAGCCTCCTCTTTCTGATGCTCCATAATCTTCTCCTTCTCGATCTTTATCGCTTTCTCCATCTCCTTCTCTATCTCCTTAGTTCTGCACACATTAACATTTTCACATTAAACCTGAATAACAAAATAAACTCTGAAAGGAAATCATGATGATCACTGACCGTAATGTATAAGGAGAATATCTACACTGTTGTATTCTCTTGTTGCGACGAATAACATGAAGATGGTCACTACTCATCGACATCAATTCCATTTGTTTTTAGATGATTAAGATGTCATTAGAACTGATTCGAGGAAGTCTCAAGATGCAAACGTTTTGGTTTTCCAATGCAGAAAAGAAAAATAAATGTGGATTGTCTTCTCATTCTTCGTGGGCCATAATTGGCACAGTCTTGGTCCGAGATCCATGCGCCATATACTACCAGATCAGCATGAGGCTTCTTTTCCGGGCTGGTTCTATGTCTTCTGGATCTCTTGGTGGGCTGCGGTTTTGGGCCCAGATTTGACCAGTCTTTTGCTTATATTACTTGCAAGAGGAAGATTACTTTTGGGTCAATGATGAGAAAATATGGAAGTTGTCAGAGGAAAGGCTGAGGGTATGGTATGATGATTTCATTTGTTTATAACTGAGGGTGATAGGATCACAAGTAGAGTGTGAGAGGAATTACCGAGAGAATAGAAGAGGCATAAGAGAGTGAAAGTTTTGTTCTTGATTGTGCTTCTTGATCTTGTAACTCAAAGGTTGTATTTGTTCTTGCGGTTAATAGTGGATCCATATCTGTGAGTAGAAGCTCACCGAGATGTACAAGGAAACTCCTTCCTTGGGAACTCGTAAACCAACTTGTTCTTCATTCCTTATTCATCACACCTACACCAAAACATACATTCAATCTCATTAAGAACCAAGATATAGAAGCTAGATTTCACAACAAGTGGTATCAGAGCCATACGTTAAGTGATGTCGACAAAGGAAGCTAGTACCCAAGAATGAGAAGGATGAGTACATGGAACCCACCCAAGGGCATTTTGATGTTGAGAAGTTTGATGGAGAAGGTGATTTCTTCCTCTGGAAATTCAAGATCTTGGCACAACTGGAAATTCAGGGACTTGATGACCCACTTCTACCTGTTTATTTAGAAGAAGAGGCCAAGCTTAGATCCAAAGGGTGGAGAATATGACAAAAAGGCTGCAGAAGAAAAAACTTGAAAAGTCAAAGGCAGATCCAAGATGGAAGCTAAAGATAAAAAGAGCTAAGAATGTTATCTGCTCTAGCTTAGCTAATGCAGTACGCAGGTCGGTGAAAAGAGAAAGATTTTCATATGATACGATGGATGGCTTTGGAGGCAGAATATCAGGTGAAGACGCTTCCACACAGATTCAATCTGAAACAAAGATTTGATGCTTTCAAAATGGATGCTGGTAAGAATCTTGATAAGAATCTTGACACATTTAATAAACTAATATCTGACATGCCAAGCGTTCATGTGGATATGAGTGATGAAGACAAGGCGGCTATTCTGATGAATAGTTTGCCGAAACAGTTTGATACTCTTGTTCACACATTGAAGTATAGTAGTGGAAGATAAATAATCATATTTAAGGATATTGTGAGCTCTGCCTATTTTATAGAGATAGAATAAGGAAAAAGGGGTTGTATAAGCTGCAGTCAGGAGCAGAAGTTTTGGTGTTTCAGAGTAGAGGCATGAGTGAAAAGGTGTCAACTTCAAAGGAAAAACAGAAGGAAAAGAGTATATCTAAATCCAGAACAAAGGGTAAACAATGTTGGTTTTGCGGATCAGAGGATCACTTCAAAAGGGAATTGTCCAAAGAGGAAGTATCATGGGAATGATAGTAGGTCAGGAAAAGTAGAAGCCTAGTGTTGTTGTGGCAATCCAGAAGGAACCATTAATGCTTATGGCATCAGATAGTGAAATCGGGGGTGAATGGATAATAGATTTTGGATGTTCATATCATGTGACATTTAGGAAGGATCTCATGTTGATGTAGAAGAAATTGATGGTGGTAAAATCTTAATGGGAAATGATACGAGCTGTGATGTGACTGTTATAGGGAGGTGAAATTTCAGAATTCTGATGGGTCAGTTGTGATTATGTCACAAGTGAGATTCTTTGAAATGGCTAGAAGGAATCTGACATCTTTGGGACAATTGGAAATGCTTGGATGATGGTATAAATCAAAGGATTTTAAGCTGCAAGTGTTTAAAGATGATAGAGTGGTTTTGACAGCTAGTTACATAGACACTATGTATTTTCCTAATGGAAAATGTGAGAAGCCTGAAGCTAATATGATGTTGGTAACAAAAAAACATGACGGATCTGTGGCACAACATATTGGGGACACATGAGTGCTGCTAACATGAAGCTATTAAAGGAAAAGGGGCTAATAAAACATAGTGAAATCAAAGACGTCAAGAAATGTGAGCCATGTATTCTAGGGAAGTCACACAGAATGTCGTTCAGGAAAGGGATTCATGTCGCTGAGGTACCTCTGGAATATGTTCATTCTGACCTATGGGGATCAACCAAATGTAACACCAAGTTTGGTGAGATGTCAATACTATATATCGTTTGTTGATGATTTCACAAGAAAGGTTTGGGTGTACTTCTTGAAAAATAAAGATGAGGCTTATGGGAAGTTTGTTGATTGGAAAGTTTTGACTGAGAATCAAAGTGGAAAGAGGCTAAAAGGTTTTGAGAATAGATAATAGATTGGAATACTGCAATAAGGTCTTCGATGATTTATGTGCTCAAGAAGGTGTTAAAAGGCACAAATGGTGCCCATACACTCCACAACAAGAATGTGATAGATGGGAGATTGAATATGACCATTTTGGAAAAGGTCAGAAGCCCATTGACAAAAGCTGGACTATCAAATCATTCTGGGCTGAAGCTGCGATCTACGGTTGTTTATATACTAAATAGAATTCCTTCAAAACCTATTAACTTTCAAATACCAGAACAGTTGTGGACAGGAAGGGGACCTGGATTTGTCTCACATGAGGAGATTCAGATGTTTGTTATATTTTCATGTTGATCAAGGCAAACTAAAACCTAGAGCTAAGAAAGGGATCTTCATGGGGTATCCATAGGGTGTTAAAAGTTACAGAATATGGAGTTTGGAAGATAAAATGTGTATTGTGAGCAGAGACATCATCTTCAATGAAGATGTGATTTACAAAGATTTTGACAAAGTTTCAGTTGATTTTGAAAGAAAAAGGGAAGTAAACAAGAACAAGAGAGTTTCTTTTGTGCTACCTACAGATTCAAGGGAAACTGAAAGTTCAAATGATGTTGATCATGGCACAGATCAAGGTGGAGTTCTTCATGATCTAGATGAAGAAACTGAAGAAGTAAGTACAGAAGATGATGCAGGATTGGTGGACTTCTGGTTTATGATGATTATTTGGTTGCTAGAGACATAGGAAGAAGAGAAATCAGGCGTCCAAGTAGGTTCATTGAAAACAATGTGGTATACTATGCACTAAATGTTGTAGATGACATAAACTTTGATGAACCTAAGTCATACACAAAGGCTGTGAATGGAAAAGATCGTGATTTATGGGTGGCTGCTATGAAATAGGAGATAGATTCTTGTAATAATAATCAGACCTGGTTAGATATTCCTATGACAAGTGACCTAAGAACCATAGGATGCAAGTGGATCTACAAAGTAAAACTGGGGATTCCAAGGGTTGAAAAATTGAGATTCAAAGCTAGATTGGTTGCTAAGGGGTTCACACAGATTGAAGGTATAAAATTATCATGAAGTGTTCTCTCATGAGGTTAAGCACACTACTATAAGGTTAATGCTTTCAATGTGGTGAATTATGATATGGAATTGCAGCAGATGGATATAAAAATGACATTTTTACATGGAAGCCTAAATGAGAGGATCTATATGCAACAGCCTCAAGGATATGAAATGAAGGGAAGTGTGTGTTTATTACATAAATCATTATATGGTTTAAAGAAAGCTTCTAGGCAATGGAATTGGAGATTCAATGAGTATATTGATAACATAATTTTTACTCTATTGTTAAATCCTATTATACTTGTATGTCGGTTTGTAGTGTAATAGGTGTCAATCCAACTGGGAATGTAATTATCAATCAGGATGCAGTTAAATACTCTAATTTAAGCCAATCAAAGTGTGGTTTCTCTAACAACCTAATTCGAACTTTTAAAATGAAAATAAACAAAGAAGTGCAATTGTAAATAATTCAAACAAAGCAACGAACAATAGAGTATCAAATAGAATTAACGCAGGGTGAGAAAGCAGGATCCTGAGGAGTGAGTTTCATGGGTCAACGTGACTCTTAAGTTAACTAGGCGCTTGATATCACTCAATAGAGCTAGTCTCTAGGCAACGAGAACACAAATAATGAGTCCACTCTCGTGGTAAACAAACTCGAGTAGACTACTAACAGACCCTATCGCCATAGGCGTTTGATAATCTAGTCTGAATGAACGATGAACTCGCTTAACGCCGATTCACACCTCAGACATTCGATCCCTCGAGCTGAGCATGTGAATCTCTGAAGTGGTTCAGTCTGATGCTCTACCAAACACCCATCAGTGCTAGAGCGTCTCAGAACAAGCCTCAGTTGATCAGAATGAAACTAGTGATGATAACACCAAATCAGAAAAGACTTACATAAATTTAACCCTAAGTGCCTTAGAAAACCTAAGCATCACGTATACCTAACTCATCCTCAGGAACCCTAAGTGACTACTCAGAACGCATGAGTTTAACAGCAAACACGAATTTAAGGTTTGAATGCATCAATGAAGGACTCGAACAAGGTATGAAATCAACGCTTAATGTAAAACTGAATTGCATAAAAATATACTCAAAAATCAGAAAGTTGCGTTCGATTACAAAGCTCTAAGTTCGCTAGCAAAATCAATTGTAAAAACTCGGTACGGGTTTTTGCAACATGTAAGAATATTTATACTAAACTCATAGCAAAACCCTAGATAAACTCGGCCCAATGCACAGTGGATTTTAGCCTCGGTTTGTCCCAATAGTGAAAAGAGTAGTAGTGCGTTTGAGCTGGCCCTCCGCGAGTGGGTACTCGAGTTGAGCTCGAGTGAGTGAACTCACGCGTGTGTTCGCGTGAGTACTCGAGCTGAAGCGCGTGTGAGCTCGATCTGGCGTGTGAGTTGGAGCTCGAGTTGGGAGCTCAAACTGGGGGCTCAAGTTGGGGGCTCGAGTTGGGAGCTCGAGTTGGGGGCTCGAGTTGGGAGCTCGAGTTGGGAGCTCGAGTTGGGGGCTCGACCTGGGGCTCAATCTGGGCTCGACCTGGGGCTCAATCTGGAGCTCAATCTGGGCACGGCCTGGGGCTCAATATGTGCTCGACCTGGGGCACAATATGGGCTCGACCTGGGGCTCAATCTAGGCTCAATCTGGGCTGGACCTGGGGCTCAATCTGCCCGCATCCAGTACCTGAACACTCACAAAACGTAGTATGTATGCAGATGCATGTGAATGTGTATGAAGGATACTATCTAGACTCCAACTATATGAGAATGTATCAAAATGTACGTATAATATACCTAAATGATGCTCCTAAGACGTGCTAAAAATGTATATATCAACTCCCCCGAACTTAGTCTTTGCTTGCCCTCAAGCAAATGCATAGTGCTAAAAAGGAAAAGATGGTGCAGACACTGGGAACACCTTGCCTCAAAGAAACAACTCAGTAGACTGAAAACTGTAAGCCACAAATGAACGCTTATTCTATTGTAAAAACACAATTTGATAACAGAATTTTTACTCTATTGTAAAATCTTATTATACTTGTATGTCGGTTGTAGTACAAAAGGTGTCAATCCAACTGGGAATGTAATTATCAATCAGGATGCAGTTAACTACCCTAATTCAAGCCAATCAAAGTGTAGTTTCTCTAACAACCTAATTCGAACCTTTAAAACGAAAATAGACAAAGAAATGCAATTGTAAATAATTCAAACAGAGCGATAAACAGTAGGGTATCAAATAGAATTAACGCAGGGTGAGAAAGCAGGATCTTGAGGAGTGAGTTTCATGGTTCAACGTGACTCTTAAGTTAACTAGGCGCTTGATATCACTCAATAGAGCTAGTCTCTAGGCAATGAGAACACAAATAATGAGTCCACTCTCGTGGTAAACAAACTCGAGTAGACTACTAACAGACCCTATCTCCATAGGCGTTTGATAATCTAGTCAGAATGAACGATCAACTCGCCTAACGCCAATTCACACCTCAGACATTCGATCCTTCGAGCTGAGCATGTGAATCTCTGAAGTGGTTCAGTCTGATGCTCTACCAAACACCCATCAGTGCTAGAGCGTCTCAGAACAAGCCTCAGTTGATCAGATTGAAACTAGTAATGATAACACCAAATCAGAAAAGACTTACATAAATTTAACCCTAAGTGCCTTAGAAAACCTAAGCATCACGTATACCTAACTCATCCTCAGGAACCCTAAGTGACTACTCAGAACGCATGAGTTTAACAGCAAACACGAATTTAAGGTTTGAATGCATCAATGAAGGACTCGAACAAGGTATGAAATCAACGCTTAATGTAAAACTGAATTGCATAAAAATATACTCAAAAATCAGAAAGTTGCGTTCGATTACAAAGCTCTAAGTTCGCTAGAAAAATCAATTGTAAAAACTCGGTACGGGTTTTTGCAACATGTAAGAATATTCATACTAAACTCATAGCAAAACCCTAGATAAACTCGGCCCAATGCGCAGTGGATTTTAGCCTCGGTTTGTCCCAATAGTGAAAAGAGTAGTAGTGCGTTTGAGCTGGCCCTCCGCGAGTGGGTACTCGAGTTGAGCTCGAGTGAGTGAACTCACGCGTGTGTTCGCGTGAGTACTCGAGTTGGGAGCTCAAATTGGGGGACTCGAGTTGAGGACTCGAGTTGGGAGCTCGAGTTGGGGGCTCGAGTTGGGAGCTCGAGGTTGGGGCTCGAGTTGGGTGCTCGAGTTGGGGGCTCGAGTTGGGAGCTCGAGTTGGGAGCTCGAGTTGGGGGCTCGACCTGGGGCTCAATCTGGGCTCGACCTGGGGCTCAATCTGAAACTCAATCTGGGCTTGACCTGGGGCTCAATCTGTGCTCGACCTGGAGCTCAATCTGGGCTCGACATGGGGCTCAATCTGGGCTCGACTTGGGGCTCAATCTGGGCTCGACCTGGCGCTCGATCTGTCCCCATCCAGTTCCTGAACACTCACAAAACGTAGTAAGTATGCAGATGCATGTGAATGTGTATGAATGATACTATCTAGACTTCAACTATATGAGATTGTATCAAAATGTACGTATAATATACCTAAATGATGCTCCTAAGACGTGCTAAAAACGTGTATATCATATATTCAGTCTCGGGGTTACAACAGAAGTGATTTCGACACTTGCGTGTATTTGAGAGAGTTCAAGAAGAGTTGTTATGTTTATTTGCTTCTCTATGTCGATGATATGTTATTAATATCAAACGACATGGGAGAAATCAATAAGCTAAAGGGATTATTAAGCAAAGAGTTTGAGATGAAGGATTTGGGAAGTGCAAGGAGGATATTGGGTATGGATATTTTAAGAGACAGAGTAATGAAATTCTGAGATTATCTCAGAAGGTTTATATTGAGAAAATTTTAAGCACATTCAATCACTCAGAGAATAAAACAGTTCACACTCCTATGGGTTCTCATTTCAAATTATCTAATGCTAAGAATCATGAAAAGCAAATGGAGAACGTACCTTACGCCAGTGCAGTGGGAAGTCTGATTATGCGATGGTAGGATCGCGTACGGATCTGGCATATGTTGTGGGTCTGGTCAGTCGCTTCATGGGTAATTCTGTGATAGTGACTATGCAGCTGACCTTGACAGAAGAAGATCTATAACGGGGTTCGTATTTCAGGTGGGAAGAAACACTATTAGCTGGAGATCTGGGTTGCAGACTCGAGTAGCCATGTCAACAACCGAAGCAGAGTATATGTCATTAGTGGAAGCCGCAAAGGAAGTTGTATGGTTGAAAGGAATTACCTATGAAATCGGACTCAGAGATCTAAATGCTGAGATCTTCTGTGACTCTCAAAGCGTCATATGTCTCACAAAGAACAGCGTATATCATGAGAGAACAAAACACATGGATGTGAGGATGAGTTTCTTGAGAGAGTTATTTGAAGAAAAAGAGATAACAGTGAAAAAGATTGGTACCTTAGAAATCAGGCGGATATTCTAACAAAATCGGTTTCAGTGAGGAAGTTTGAGGCGGCGTTAGATCGACTGGGCTTGCTCAGCGATCGGTCTTGTTAGAAGATGAAGGGACTTCTGTAAGTCTCTTCGGCGAACATGCATGTCGAAGAGGGAATCAGAAGAGACAGTTAGTGTCTCTCATGGGCTTTGTTTTTTTGAAGAAAAATGAACAGAGAAGCATATAACAGAGAGAGTGGTGAAAGAACTTACTCTGTGGTGGACGGAGTTCGTGCATGTCAAGGATAAGGGAAACAGAGACAATTGGAGTCTCTCTGGTTCTTCGACGGTCTTGTGTGAAGAACGAAGAGTAGAGATGATGGGGTTTTCTACTTTATCTCTGACTTTTAGGTTTTCACGGCGGAGAAGATGAGAGAGTTTCTCTCTATTTTTCGGAAGAATGAATGAGAAGTGGTGAAGGATTTGGTCGTTTAGGGTTACGAAGTTGAAGACGAAGAGTTCTCTTGGAACTCGGAGTCGCAACGGAGAAGTAGAGGAATTGTCTCGATTGCTGCGTGATAATGAAGAAGACGAGGTGAAGTATGTGGACCATCTTGTCATTCTTCGTGGGCCGTAATGGGCCAAGTCTTGGTCCGAGATCTATGAGCCATATACTACCAGATCAGCATGAGGCTTCTTTCTCGGGCTGGTTCTGTGTCTCCTGGATCTCCTGATGGGGTGCGGTTTTGGGCCAGATTTGACCAGTCTTTTGCTTCTATTACCTGAAAGAGGAAGATTACTTTTGGGTCAATGATGAGCAAAGATGGAAGTTGTCAGAGGAAAGGCTGAGGGTATGGTATGATGATTTCATGTGTTTATAACCGAGGGTGATAGGATCACAAGTAAAGCGTGAGAGGAATTACCGAGAGGAGAGAAGAGGCATAAGGAGTGAGAGTCTTGTTCTTGATTGTGCTTCTTGATATTGTAACTCAAAGGTTGTATTTGTTCTTGCGGTTGTAGTGGATCCATATCTGTGAGCAGAAGCTCACCGAGATATACCAAGGAAACTCCTTCCTTGGGAACTCGTAAATCAACTTGTTCTTCGTTCCTTATTCATCACACCTACACCAAAACATACATTCAATCTCATTAAGAACCAAGATATATAGGCTAGATTTCACAACAATAACGAACTGAGAATCGAAAAGGTAATATATCTAAATTTCTCAAAGCATTTAGTTTCATGAACGAACATAGAGACAAACCTTAGATCCTAACTGAAACCTTCAATTTTGGAACTCTTAGTTTTTTTTTTTTTTTTTTTTTGTCAACGAACTCTTAGTTATATCTATATATAAAAAATTTAATGTCTTTATTTTAAAGTATACTTATGTACTTTTTTTTCCTCTTCTCTAGTTTAAAATCACACAAATTACACGTTTTGTTAGTAACCAAATTTCAAATAATAGATTTTTTCATCGCGGCCTATTGCGAATGAATATATGTCTCTAGTGTTGGAATATGATCAAGTCTTCATCGTATATCATTAAACAACTTTAGGGTTTCGTATAAACTATAAGATTTATGTAATCAAATAGGTGTGTATGTATAGGTACAATCGAATGGTTGTGTTTGTTTGTAAGTTTGTGTCTTTAGGTTTAAGGATGTCTCTTACAAGAATAACCTTTAGTGAATAGGTGTGTTGTAAAATATATATACCCTTGTTGAAAATTAATAAAAGACACTGATTGGTTGATTAAAAAAAACCAGAAACGTGAAACACAAAAACAGAGTATCGACGAAGAAGAAGATACAAAGAGATCCGATTTTGTGAGAGAGACACAAACTAACGTTTGTTGTTGTCCGATCCTAAACAATAGAGAGATCGATTTCTAATATGGTATCAGAACACATGAAGACAACGATGCATCAAATCATTCTTATCTTTAATGGAGATTCCTACAGTTTTTGGAAAATCAAATTGACAACAAGCCACGCCTCAAGCAACAAGAGAAAGAGAAAACCGATTGGTTCTGGATATGATGGCGCTTCAAATTTTGCAAAGTGCAGTATCAGAATCAATTTTTTCCTAGAATCGCTTCTGCATCATCTTCTAGAGAAGCTTGGAATGCTCTTGAGATGGAGTTTCAAGGAAGCCAACAAGTTAGAATGATTAATCTTCAAACCCTGAGAAGAGAATCTGAAAATCTGAAGATGGAAGAAGGAGAGACAATCAATGAGTTTTCATCAAAACTTATCAACCTGAGCAATCAACTTCGAGTACATGGAGAAGAAAAGACTGATTATCAAGTGGTTCAAAAGGTACTTATCTCCATACCACAAAGATTCGATAGTATCGTTGGGGTACTCGAACAAACAAAAGATCTATCAGTTCTTTCAGTAACAGAATTGATAGGAACCCTAAAAGCGCATGAGAGGCATCTAAACCTCCGAGAAGATCACATCAATGAGGGTGCTTTCTATGGAGCAAAGCTTGGTTCAAGAAGAGATAACAAGCGAAAGAAAAACCGCCATGAGAAGACAAACAAGTGGTGTGGTGTGTGCAAGATGAACAATCACAATGAGGTCGATTGTTTCAGGAAAAAGAAAGAGAATGGTTCATAGAGAAGTGAAACCTACGAAAGAAAATGCTATGCCTGTAACAAACCAGGACATATAGCAAAAGAATGTCGACTTAGAAAGAATGAAAGAGCACACCTAAGTCTAGAAGAATCCGATGGTGAAAGTGAAGATGAGTGTCACATGCTTTTTAGTGCCGTTGAAGATAAAGAAACTTCAAATTTAGGCGATGAATCTTGGCTAGTGGACAGTGGCTGTACCAATCACATGTCAAGAGATTCAAGACACTTCATCAATCTTGATCGAAGTAAGAAGATAACCATTCAAATTGAAAATGGTGGTAAAGTCATATCTGAAGGAAAAGGAGACATACAAGTGTCAACAAACAAAGGAGGAGATCACATCATCAAAAATGTCCTATATGTACCAGAATTGGCAAAGAATTTACTAAGTGTTTCTCAAATGATATCCAATGGATATCGACTTATTTTTTAGAATGAAAACTGCATCATCCAAGACCCAAAAAGGAGGAAGATCATGGACATTAAGATGAAGGATAAAAGCTTTCCAATTGAGTTGAAAAGATCAAGTGAAGAAACGTATGTAGCATGCGAAGAAAATCAAGGGAAAACGAGTTTATGGCATAAGCGATTGGGTCATGTAAACTATGACAAGATGGAGAAAATGCAGAAGATGAAGACAGTAGAAGATCTTCCAAAGTTTGCAGTAGCAAGAGATATATGTGAATCATGTGAGATGGGAAAGCAATCAAGGAAAAGCTTTCCTAAGGAATCGCAAAGTAAAACAAGTCAAACACTAGAACTTGTTCATTCGGATGTGTGTGGTCCAATGCAAAATGAATCACTAAACTCAAGTAAGTATTTCCTTACATTCATTGATGATTACTCTAAGATGGCATGGGTCTACTTCATGAGAAATAAAAGTGAAGTGCTGTCAAAGTTCAAGTTCTTCAAACCATTTGTGGAGAATCAATCGGAGAAGAAGATAAAAAGACTAAGAACCGATGGAGAAGGAGAATATTTTTCAAACGAATTCAAGAAGTTATGTCAAGAGAGTGGCATACATCATGAGGTAACAACTCCTTATTCTCCACAACAAAATGGTATTGCTGAAAGGAAAAACAGGACACTTGTAGAGATGGCAAGATCGATGCTTAAGGAGAAAAACTTACCAAATAAGTTTTGGGCTGAAGCAATAGCAACATCAACATATTTGCAAAACCGATTGCCATCAAAGTCATTGGAGAAAGGAGTTACACAATTGGAGATATGGAGTGGAAAGAAACCAAGTGTTGAACACTTGAAAGTTTTCGGATGTGTTTGTTACATACACATACCGGATGAAAAGAGGAAAAAGCTCGACACAAAGGCTAAACAAGGGATATTTGTATGTTACAGCAACGAGTCAAAAGGATATCGTGTGTATTTGGTAAATGAAGAGAAAATTGAAGTTTCAAGAGACGTTACCTTTTGTGAGAAGAAGACATGGAGCAATGATAGGAAAATCGAAGAAAAAACTATCATATCGCATGTCAAAATAAACACACGAGAACAAGGAAGAGGAGATGATCTAAATGATCAAATTGACCAAGTAAGTAATGCTTTTAATCAACTTCAAATCTCAAATACGAATCAAGGTCATATTCAAGGAGGAGAAGATTCAATTGGTCCTAGAGGATTTCGATCAATCAACGATTTAATGGGAATAACAACTGAAGTTGAAGAGGAGGCGCTTATCCATGAGGTATGCATGATGATTGCTGAAGAACCACACGCCTTAGAAGAAGCATTACAAGATAAATAATGGTTAAAAGCCATGGAGGAGGAACTGCGTATGATAGAGAAAAACAAAACATGGAGTGTTGTTGAAAGACTGAATGACAAAAATGTGATTAGTGTCAAATGGATATTTCGTTTGAAGACTAATGCAAGTGGAGACGCCATTAAACACAAAGCAAGATTGGTGGCCAGAGGATTCACACAAGAATATGGAGTGGACTATCTTGAAACATTTGCACCAGTTTCAAGGTATGATACGATAAGAACTATTATGGCTATTGCTGTTCAAAACAGATGGAAACTTTACCAAATGGATGTAAAGTCTGCATTCCTAAATGGCGAGTTAGAGGAGGAGGTCTACATAGAACAACCTCCCGGATTTATAGAAGAAGGAAGCAAAGATAAAGTCCTTAAACTCCACAAAGCACTCTACGGCTTAAAATAGGCGCCTAGAGCATGGTATGGTCGGATTGATGGATACTTCATCGAACATGGATTCAAAAGAAGCATCAACGACGCAGCACTCTATGTAAAGAGAGGTACAAACGAAATCTTGGTGGTTAGTTTGTATGTCGATGACATTATAATCACAGGAAGCAACTTGGAAGAAATCGAAGACTTCAAAGGAAAAATGAAGAATGAGTTTGAGATGACAGATTTAGGAGAACTAAGTTTCTTCCTTGGCATGGAAGTAATTCAAACCGAAAGTGGCTTATTCTTATCACAAGAAAATTATGCCAAGAAGCTTCTGAAGAAATTTGGAATGCAAGACTGCAAGATGTTATCAACACCTTTAACACGGAATGGCAAAAGAAAAGAAGTTTAAAGGAGAAACTTGAAGATGTTACAAAGTATAGAAGCATGATCGGAGGTTTGCTATATCTTTGTGCTTCACGACCAGACATTATGTATGCAACTTCATATTTGTCTCGTTACATGTCTGCTCCAATGATGCAACATTATCAAGAAGCAAAGCGAGTGCTAAGGTACATTAAAGGTAGTTTGAACTATGGCATTCAATTCAAACAAGTAGAAGAACCAGAATTGGTAGGGTTCTCTGATAGTGATTGGGGAGGTTCGGTTGAAGACAAGAAGAGCACAAGCGGCTATGTTTTTACAATAGGAGCAGGTGCTTGCTGTTGGAATTCAAGCAAACAAAAGACGGTGGCTCAATCAACTGCTGAGGCCGAGTACATTGAAATTTGCTCTGCAGCAAATCAAGCAATATGGCTGCAACGCTTAGTGAATGAACTCGGATTCAAGACTGAAAAAGGTACTCGTATTCTATGTGATAATCAATATGTGATTGCTATAGGAAAGAATCCAGTTCAACATCGTCGAACAAAGCATATCGACATCAAATATCACTTTGTAAGAGAAGTTGAGCAAGAAGGAAAGATCAAACTTGAGCATTGTCCAGGAGAGTTTCAAGTCGCAGATATTCTAACCAAACCCTTAAGCACATCACGATTTGAAGCTTTAAGAGAAGAACTATGAGTCATGATGAAGCCATAATCAAGGAGGAGTGTTGGAATATGATCAAGTCTTCATCGTATATCATTAAACAACTTTAGGGTTTCGTATAAACTATAAGATTTATGTAATCAAATAGGTGTGTATGAATAGGTACAATCGAATGGTTGTATTTGTTTGTAAGTTTGTGTCTTTAGGTTTAAGGATGTCTCTTACAAGATATAACCTTTAGTGAATAGGTATGTTGTAAAATATATATACCCTTGTAGGAAATTAATAAAAGACACTGATTGGTTGATTAAAAAAAACCAGAAACGTGAAACACAAAAACAGAGTATCGACGAAGAAGAAGATACAGAGAGATCCGATTTTGTGAGAGAGAAACAAACTAACGTTTGTTGTTGTCCGATCCCAAACAATAGAGAGATTGATTTCCAATATCTAGCTCTCTTGCTATTTCTTCTATAAAACTTCTGATAAAACCTTGAGACCATACTATCGCACAAGATCAACAGAAGCAGTCTTCAATTTAGTCTCAGCTCCATTGATCGTCAAGTCGTAACATTGATCCCACTTTGGAAAACTCTTTCTGCAAATTCCTGAGTCGCACAAGATCAACCACAAACATTCTTCAATCTTTAATCCCTATTGCTCTATTTTTTTTTTAATATCGGTAAAATATTTAACCTTGAATCCCATTTTGGAATTATTTCTTTTTGTTTATCAATTTCCCAAAATTCTCCATATGGGCAAATTCACACTACCAGAAAAATTGTATTGATGTGTGATATCTTGTCACAATAATACGTATTTCGTCACAATATCAAAATATTGTTACGAAGTTGTGATGATTTGTAAATGGTTACAACACAAGTCTCACATATGCATATTGGTAACAAAAACATCACAATATACTTGTGACGAATAAATCTAGTAACAATTTTATCACAAATCGTTACGGAATAGAGTAACAATTATTCATACCAAATAAAATTTGTAACAAAATTATATAAAACGTCACAATTCTCATTTTAAAATTATTTATCCTCATTTATTAAATTCTGAAAAATATTCCATGTTGCATGCATCTTGAAGCACCAGAGACATGACATTCCAAATATTGGATAAAAATAAGTTTAAAACTTTGTGGGTGATGAAGAATTTATAGTAATACAGAACGGACCTATAGTTCAGAACGGACATAAAGCAGATGCAATACAAGAATCAGTTGGGGACAACGACATAGAAAATGGCGTGCAAAAGTTCAACAAAGAAGAGAATGAAGAAATTGCCTATGTTGCACACATATCGTACACTTTTTTTGCTTTTTGTTTTGTCTTATTGTTATATGGTTGCATGTTAAATTACTGTTGCTAAATCATTGTTGCAGATATCAGAGTTGTTAGATTCTGCTATATTGATAATTAACATGTTAAATGAGCATGATTAGTTTTGTGTACTTTATGGTATTTTAAAAGATTAAAACAAGTAAATAATTACATTGAAAATTTTAATTATTAAAAAGTTAAATGAAGTGTCCAAGAAATAATTTAAACGTTTTAAAATTTAATTGACATTTGATGTAAAAAGTTTGGACACTTTATTTATTTATTTAATAAATGAAATTTGCAGTTTAATTATTTACTTATTTTAGTCTCTTTAAATACATTTCTTGACCTCAAAACCTTTACCATGGTTGAAAAGTTTCAGGTGAAGTGATCACAAGGTTCTTTAAAGATAATGGTACTCAATTAACTTGGCATGGGTGCGTATATATTGTTTGCTTAGGATGATTTTCTGCAATTTGTTACACTGGTTCTATCTTTATAATTATTGATTATCATATCCTCCAGGCTCCTTAAATTGAAAGAAGGCCTTATAGAAGATGAACTTTGTGTCTTGCTTCGCAACAATCACTTCTACACCATGCTCAAGGTAGCTTTTTTTCTCCCCAAGTATGTTGAATCGATAATCAGGAAGAACTGATTAAAAGATAATTTCGATTTTGTTTTCTTTTGCTCTCATTTTGCAGCATGAAAATGAACTCTAAACTCTGGTTACTGCTCTAGGCTATCTGTTGGAGCGAGACTTGGTTTGGAAAGATTAGACGAGGTAATTGCGAAGTGCATATTAGTTATCCATTTACGGAGAAACTTAACTTTGGCTTATCATTCTATTGTTTGGCTTAAAAACTTTCAGATAAATGGAGTTTGTGTCTTCATAACTAGTTACTTCGAGGTCTTCAAGAGTTACAGTGGTAAAAGTCAAGCACGGGAGCGATTGGACGAATTTAGTGATATTTTGGTAGGACCTTTTTTTTCTTTCTCTTATATCAAGTAGAAACTCTACTTGGCTTTTACTAAATTAAATCTCTTTTTTCTTTCTTTCTCAGGATAATGTTTTCGGTGTGGAAAAGTTCGATAATTGAAGACATGGACATCGAGTAAATATCTCATACTTGGGCAATGACATTTACTGAAGACTTGTTGCATTAGCAAAACTTGGCTTAAGACACTGTTTCATGTCTCCACATAGTCATATGTACAGTATCTTACACCAGTTGTAAAAAAGTAGAAAGGATCAATATAGTCATAGATTCTCAATGAATTAGAGTTTATAATGTGTGGTATGCTGATAATTTCTTTCTACATTTGATTCCAGAAAAAATAATAAGAAAAGTATTTTCGTATATATAATAATTCTAGAGTCCTTTTTCTCTTGTTTGAAGTACAAAGTTCTGAATGAACTTCTAAGAGGTGCTCTACTAAACTAACAAGATGAAGTAGAAGGAAGAAGAGCATCAACCCCTTTTTTCTTTGTGATACCAGTTGGTACACCATAACAAACTGGTGCAGCCCCAATTAAGTGCGGTAATGTGCACGCTTCTCGTGCTGCAGCTATGAACGAACCGATTTTACGACCACGCTTGTGATTGCACTCAAACTTCTCCGACCCATTAACATTTGATTGAGCTGGCTTGTTATGCATAGACGGTTTTCTTGATCTCTTTGTGTTGTTGTTGTTGCCTTTCAGATTCATGGCTGCAAGTTCATTAGCTAATGACTCGCACTGACTGCAACCACCCTCTGAAGAAGATGAATCTGACCTCTCTTGCAACCATGCTTCCAATAATGCTTTCCCAAACCGATCGATGTCTCTGTCTGTTACGTCCCATAGAGTGGCCACAATGGCTGGAGATCCAGCTAGAAGATACGAGAGTGGTATGCCTTCTGGAATATAGCAGCCTTTTAGCCATAGGGAACCACTGCTGCATCCCATTAAAAAAGTTGCAGAACAGTTATCTAGCTTCTCTATTTCATGCCTAGACACATACTGCGCTCCTGCCATATCATATTCAGTAGACGATCTTTTAGAGATTTATTTTAAGTATACAAAGATTACACCAAAGACTGGTTAAGGATTAACTGGTTGATAGTACGAAGTGCTAGAGAAATCATACCACTTCCATGACCGAAGTATAGAAAGAGATCATGAGTTTGTAGTGCTTCTGTCAACTCTTTCGCACTTGGTACTGATCCAGCTTTCCCCTGAATGTATACACAATCATTGAAGTTAGGAAACAGGGATGAAAATAAGGTTTACAATAAGTATGCTCTTGTTAGACACTGTTACCTCAAAGTTTTGATCTTTGAACCAACTCTCAAACTTGACTTGTGTATCACTGAGATCACCACCAGGATTTAACAAGTAAAATGAATCTAGCGGGTCGATAAGAGGGAAAGAAGCAATGTGAGATCTTGCTGGCTCTCCTTGGAGACTACGCTTCTTTAGCACAGCAGATATGCTACCTAAGGAAGGCATGCGGTACACCTCCTGTTTCCTCAGTATCGGAATATTCTCCCAAGGAAGCATCTGGTCAAAATCAGCAAAAGTTCGTTAACCTCTCATCAACAGCTTAAATATCAGAACAACAGGATATAATTGACATACCTGAACCTCTGGATCTAACACAAGAATGATAGGTTCCCTATTTTCATGTTCATCCTGTAGCCCTAGTTTGGTTGCTGCTTCATGTATCAGTTGCAAGGCCAAACCATGCTTACTTTCAGATATATTAGACGCAGCAGTAGGAGTTCTACAGCTATCTTCTTCATAAATATATCCCCCTTTACCTACATAGCAACCATTCCTTAGAGAAAGTTGAGCAACACATGCTTCTCCTTTAAAGTTGTCCGCCCCACCTCCAAGAATAGCCTTTAAAAGCATATCATTTACTTCCATTTTGCACTTGGACTTGAGATCATTTACCAACTTTTTCTGCACTGAATCAGGCAATTTGTAGTTCGACCATTCTCCGAGAAGCAGACACCTCCAGGGACCCAGCCAGGAAGCTTCTAGATTTCTGGAATACAATAATGGTTCTCCAATGTTTATATGTTGTTCTCGACTCAGAAGATAAATCAAACACATTCCTGTGAATGTACAACAGACAGACATGTGCACGTGCTATAGAAAGAAAGCTATCCTACCTAAGAAATTTTCCCAGGCGATGATCTAATTTCTTTCTCTTTTTCCACCACAAGCATCTACTCTCTACTGTGTCTTCTTCGGGAACAGAAGAAGATGTGTAGCTTTCCTCCAAGATTGATTTAAATTGCGGAGCTACCTCATCAACCACGGTGGCACCCCATGGACAAAGCCAGCGCCTCTCCAAACTCTTGACTTGAGTCTCTTCCACAGAGCCAAGATTTTCTCTATCATCTGACATGTCTAGTGAATCAATGAGATTGTGAGTACAAAAAGGAAATATCATTGGTCTCGCAATATGCAGTTCATATTTACCTTCTAGAACCGAATCTACAGGCAAAAGTGTGGCAACTGGTTGATTTTTTGGGTTTAGGCGCGATACGAGCACCCATGCACACACAGGTGAACGGATATGCATTAGCTCCTGTAACAATTGATTTAAAGCACCTCCAAGCAAACTAATGCAGATGACTGTTGATCTTGGAAGATTATTGAAAAAATCTTTAGCAAATTGTACTAGATCTTGAGTACACTCTGGAGCAAGCCTACAATGGCGAGTGAGAAAAAACAAAGTCAGCCAATACAAAATATAAAGAATGTCTGGTTGCATTAGTTAAATGATCTCATACCTAGGTGGGTCCATCACCTCAGGAACCATGCAACTTGAGCAAGTAGCCTCTGTGCACTGAAATTTAAAGCTGTCAGATAAAATATGAAACACCAACTTTGAAAAAGGAAATCATAAAAAATAATCAATAACACCGAGGTTAATTTACAAATTGAAAAGCTGAAAAAGCCTATCACACCAATTTCGGTTACCTCTTTCTCTGAGAGGCACCTTGATTCGTGTCTTCGGCTCAAATTTGAAATGAAATGGTAACTGATATGGGTACCAATTGAGGCTTGATGGAAATATGAGGCCCAATGACTTGTTGAGAGCTCTTTTCCATCGCATTCGAATGAAAATTCAGTACTTGAGGAAGAAAGCAGATATAACGAAGCAAGCAACCTTGAAACCTATGGGAATACAGAACAGTTTATACTGAATAATAATTAAGATCAAAACAAAACAGGCAAGGACAGGTGACCATTGAATAATCCATGCTTTTACCTTTTGAAAGAGTATTGGAACCTCTCTGCTGAGCACAAATGCTAACATTAACCACGACACCAGTTTTGTGAAAGGAATATGAAACAAATCACAGCAAGTAGACCTGTTTAAGGTAACAATAGAGGCTAAGAAGAATGATAGGTACACATTTCTAATTGATCAATAAAGCATATGATGATACATGGCATAAATTTTGGATCAGGGAGGACAAAAGCTTGAGCATAGGAAAACTGACAACAATTATACAACCATTACATGTCTCACATACCTGCTCTCCCTGGAGTGGTAATTCCGCAAGTTCAACCAGCACAGAGTGTATAGTATTATTGCACGATCAACAGCAAAGAAATCTCTTGTAACTTCTTTCCCAATAAACTCGAGCAGCTGACTGACAGAAGGTTGGTTGTGGCTGGACCAGTTGCTTTTATATAAAACACAGATAGCATGGAGTAAGGCCTCATGAGCTAGATGAACTCTACCAGAGTCTGCCAAACATTTTCCTGAATTGGAAAACTAAACTATAAGCAGCTATACAAATCTTCTAGCAACGTGTGTTTTTCTCAGAGAATAAACAGATGAATAGCCCACACAGTTGTCATGAAATACATGAGAATGGTCAGAATACAAAATAAAAAATGGAAATGGAGAACAAGATCTAACTATTTGGCCTTGAAACTCACTCGAGCTTTTCAACAGCCTTTACATTTTTATCAACAATAAATGGCTTTATGATTACAGGATTTCAAATCCTATCTTAACTATTAAGCTATAAGATTGTAATCAACAGGAATCTCGAATGGCCAAGTTCATATGCATGCATAAGATATTACAGGTTAAGAGATTACCAAGGCTAACAAGGATGGAGGATGCAAGCTTCCTATGGCAGAGTTCCCATTTAAAACTTACTAAATTTTTGAGAGACCCAGATTCTGTTACTTCTTTGGAGGGGCAGTGCTGAAATTTTCCTTTATAGCAAATGCAAAAGCCAGAGACAGCAATTTTTGTGTCCAACAACACCCTTTCACTCTCAAAGCCATCAGATCTATCACAGATATTCGGCCTCTTTGAAACAACTTCAAGCACATTAGCAAGGTTTTGGCATTGCTCTTTGAGTGAGTGACGCATAGATCGAGTCAACCTTGAAGTTGGCTCAGTTATCAAATCATGGTCCTTTGACAGACAAGTCTGAGAACTTTTAGCGCTTCGACCCCTCCTGCAGCCTCTGTTGCCTGTTGCCTCCTTTATACTGAGTTTTGTTTTACTTGATTTATATCCTAAAACTTCCCCTACATTTATATCAATCACTACATCGTCAGAGATTTCTTCCCCATGAGATCTTTTCCATGCTGAACAACAGAGTTTTCCCAGGGCAGCACTAAACAAGCTTTCAGCATGCAAGAAACCATCTGTCTGGGTAACTCTATCAAAGTTTTTCCGAGATATGTCTCCGAGTTGCTTATCCAGTGTAACTTCCAACTTCAATTTGCACTTAACACAAGAAAAATCTTGCTGATTAGCAATTAATATCTCTTTTGCATTATGGAGTTCCTTTTCTGCCAGATCCTGACACTGCTTTTTGTGGTAAAGATTTCCTTGTGAGATTGAAGAACACAGAACACAAAGATAAAGTAGATTATAAGCAAAAGCAATTAGGAAACCTATAAGAAAAGGCCATGCTGTTGAAAAAAGGATAGTTTCGTACCTAAGGCAGAAGAAAATTCAACTACAAAAGGGAATAGACTTTGCGAGCACGCAATCGCTTTCCCCCATGATAGAAGGGTTTCTGCCTCCAGTCCATTCCCTATTAGCTCATTAAGAATTCCTACCTGCACATTTTATATCAAATTGAGAAACAGAGAAGTGATGGAACACAGCTAGACTAGAAGGTCTGCGCAGAAACAGAACCTGAAGGGTGCTTTCCAAATAACATTGGAGTATACGCCAAGAACTTAAGTAGCAGCAATTAATATCCCAAAGATTTTTTCGGCATGGCCAAAAATCAGTTGCTAACGATTTAGAGATCTGGAAATTCTTTATGCCAAAAGTTCGTATCTCTGTTATTCTTCCTGCGTCATCGTGTTTTTCAAACTGCTTTTCAGCTGCATACCTAAATTTCTCTTGAAATATATGAGTTCGTATCCTAAGGGCTTCTTTTGAAAATGAAAGAGCCTGTAAAAGAAAACGGCTTATGATCAACAAGTTGTAACAATGAAACAGGCAGTAAGGCACAACAAAATTTTGTGGAAATAGATGTATACCAATTTTACCTCAGAAAGTTTTCCAAATGATATGAGCCTTTCACAGAGATCATAATAGAGGTATGCAGCTACGAAAGATGAATGACCAGAGGGTGGAACCTAAAATGGCATTCATTAATAAAACAACATCACCATAGATAATGTTTTGCTAGAAAAAAACAGCTACAGATAAGTAAATATTCTTACACTTGAAATAAGTTCTGAAGCTGCATCTTTGATATCGTTTATTGTGATGTCTAATTGAAAGGGATCTTCATCCTTCTTGGAGGTTAGGGAGACATCGTTATGTAAATTCTGAAAAATATGCTGGAACCCAATTAAGTTTGCTTTTGAATCTTTCAGGCAATCTATCCAGAAACCAATGCATGTGAAACTGTCACCATAGTTCTCTGATAAGATCCCCAAAACAGCATCATTTATGGGAGAAGGGCATAAGGCATGGCTTAGTCTTCTACATTCCCACAGCATTGAAAGGCAGACCTCCAATTTGACATTCTTCCATTTAAAAAGTTTGAAAATAAGCTGATATATATGAGGATGGAGCTCTATACATCCCTGGATATGACAAAGAAAATTAGTTTTAAAGAGCCAGTTAGAAATAAAGCATGCACTGTAAAGTATGCTACTGCAAACATACCCCACCTAGATAAGAGAAAACATATACCTTCACTGACAACAAATCGATCACATTATAAAGTAACAGGATTATGTTCTCGGTTGGTAGATTGCCCCCATTATTATCTAGGCTAGAAATCCTCAGCCAGAGATTTAGCGAAGTGCTAATATCTTGAAAGACTTTCTGCACAAAATAGGCGAGCCAAAATGTTACGAGAAAGATAAATTAAATAATGAACCACAACACCAACTGAAAGATAAACTGTCAACAATTAGAAGCTTTGTTATACGTATCTGCACCTTCGAGTTTGGCTCTGCTTCCTGAATACAAAAAGCCCTCAAGCAATACGCAATAGGTAACTGGTGAGAAGATAGAGTACCCTCTTGATTTGGCCCATGATGTACGTCATCCTGCTTTCACACATAGGGAAATTTGGTCACAAATATTTCAAGCAATTAATGAGCTATTAATTCTGAATGTACCAAGACATATACCAATATAGAGATTGCTTCTGACAGAAGACGAATGCATTCAGTCAGATGTTCAGTTCCAAATGTCCTTGTCATTCTTGCTTTCGACATTAAGATTCTTGCTCTCTCTATATGCATATTCTTAGTAGCGTAGACATCCTTCAAAAGGATATCTGCTATTTTGATCCGCGTTTGTTGACCTAGATTTGAGCTTAACGGAAACATATTTTCATAGGCAAGAAGCTCCTGCGGGCATTAATAGAAGAGAAAATGCATATTAAACAAAAAAATTAGAATCCATTTCGCCAATTTTAGTAGCATGCGCTTCAAGTTAGAACCTGCACTAACTTTATTCAAACAATAATTACAAAGCTGTACAGGTCTCTACCTGCTCTAGAATTTTTCCAATACCCCTCTTTAATTTTCTTTGAGAAGATGATAGCAATGAATACAAAGTTGTACAAGAATCAGCTGCATCCAAATTTGTGTGACATCCCCGTTCTATCTGTTGATAGCACACACTCAGATACTTGAAGTTCAAATTAGAAGAAAAAAATGACAGAAAAAGGTATGTCATAAAAGGTTACCTTAACCCATTGTTTTACAATTGCCGCAGGGCCTGGTAACCTTCTAATCAGATGTTCAGCTGACAACCAATTTTCAAGAATATGAACAGTGGTCTGTCTAACTTTACATTTGCTACATTGCTGGAGTATATCCAGGTAGAATGCAGACCGATTACATTCTTCGCCCACAAAATCAACAATAGCATCTTCTGACAAGTTATTATCAGATAAACTAGATTGATTCACAAACATCTGACAGTGTAGTTCAACACATCTCCATGATGCCTTGGAGCACAACTTGAGCGCCTCACAAGCCTGCATAGTAGATCACTTAATCTATAAAATGTACTATTGACAGTGTAGATCATTTAGATGCATGGGTCCACTCAAGCAAAGCAGGAGCAGGTTATTATTTAGTCTTCATACTTGTGTGCATGGATAATTTATAAGATGCCAAAAAACATGTACTCCACCTTTTCTAGCTCCTTATTTCTGTACAAAACAATGCCAATATTGTAAAGCGATGCAAATAGATACTTGAGTTCTTGAGATCTAATCCACGAACTGGCAATTACATCCTCAAGTAGATGGGAACTCATCTGAAAGGAAGATGTTGGATTATTTAGATTTATGATGACACAGTCAGGAACTTGAACATATTCTCCATTGATTTATATGCAGTGCGGATAAATACCAAACCTCCAATTTAAGCTGAGTTCTCAGTGAGACAATGAAAGCACCCATAGCCACGTGTAACAAAGCTTTGTTATTGTCAGTTTCTCTATCTCCCTTGTCAGACGTGCATCTAAGAAGTGGGTACAAGAGAGGTGAGAAATACATTCAACCCACAAAAGAAGATATTAGAAAATAATTTCCAGTTTCTAAGTTCATTGAAGGTTTAGACGTCATCTCACCCGCCAATGATTTGCATTTTAACATCATATATATATATATATATATATATATGTGGAAAAAAATACTGGTAGCATAATGTTACATATATGTTGCATGAAAGCAAATTTTCTAAAATCCACCCGAATATATCTGAGTTATTATCACTCTGTGACAAGCAAAAAAAATCTTCTGATCAGGAGAATATAGCAAAAGAGAGATAATGATCACCTTACCTCTGAAGCAAGAGACAGCCATCACAATAATGGAGAAAGACATCGTGAATAGTAGTTAGATGAGCAGAATTGAAGGACAACTCTGTCTCCAACACAATCTTTCTTTTCACTGAATATATTAAGTCTGCAAGCGGTTGGCACAAGAATTTCAATGCATCTACGTATTGTGGCCAATAAGTTTTCTCGTTCCTGTCTGTACAGCTATCATTTGTTTTTTTGTTGTAGTTATTATGTCCAGCAATCAGTGATAAACCAGTCTGATTGCCTCCATCACCTGAGTAACTATTTATTATGCTGAGTACAGAAACCAAGCTTTGCAATCTAGAGTCATCATCAAACAAAGCTTGAATCTTCCAATCATCTGTTGCATCTTTATCCTTACTTTTTCCGAGCTTGGAATTGCAAACCATGATGGACAGCCCAGTCGAATACAATCTAAGAATGAGATTAAGTTGTGGTATTGTCTGCCAAGCAATCAATTTATTAATGAACTCATACACCAGGATATAAGTATATTGAGGCAAGTTTACATGCCAAGGGCAAATATACCTCTGAGAAAATAGCTGCCATCTCATTTAATTTCTTTGAAACCATTGCACAGTACATGTCTCCTGCTGCTTGAAACTTGTGAGCGCAATAAGCTACTAGGTCAACAAATTCCATTAAATTCTCACTACTTTCACCCTGGAAAAGAAACAGTATTATATGACATCGCAACTTCGTGGAAGAACTTCAATGAGAAGCTAACAGAAACATCAAGTCATCCAATCTAGTAGCAGATAAAGGAGCGGGTGACACCAGAACATATGAAAATTTTGTCTGTGGAAATAATAATTTGAAGTACACATGACAATTGATAATAACGATTCAAGAAATTTGTGCAGACCTGGAATTGGCAAGTTAAGCTACGCAACACAGGCATTAAAATGTCAATGGTCAGTGACATTCTTCTGTCCTTAAACCCGAAGAGAACAGAAAGTAACTCGCGAGCAAACTGGAAATGGGCAATCGAAATAATTATTAGATAGCAGCATGTAAAGGAAGAACAGAAGCATAAAGAGAAGACATCAAACAAGAAAAGTTACCTTATAAATTCGTTCTTTTGACATTGCAGATTTATAGTGTTCCTTAACAGTTATGTCGCAGAAAGAAGGCAGAAAATCACCATTGAAACGCTCAGCTTCTCTAACCAGAGAAAGAGCACATTTACCCAGATTTGTCACGAGCACTCTGTGTAATTTCTCAAAGGCCTTGGCATCTAGGACTCTGTTCAATACCAAATTTCATGCTGTATTATTTTTTGAAAGAAGAATTGAATTCATGGATGTAAAATGGAAGCAAAGTTAGTCAATCCCGTACTGACCTGAACCAGGCTCTGACCTCCTCGAGCAAAAGAAGAACTTTTCTATATTGCTTATCATCTATTTGGTGGCTCATTCCCACAGCCCTAAAGATGGAGGCCACGGCATCTACGACGACCATAGCCAGCTCCGCCTCTCCGTCCTGCACCTCCGGTAACAACTGAGATTTCCGAGAGCTGATATCGGAGCCTCTAAGCTTCTCCAAAACCTTAAACGCTTGGGTATACACATTCTCATACAAGCCCCAAGCATCGAGACAGTAAATCAATCGTAGCCTCTGAGATTGAACGGTATGAGGCTTACAGGCTAACTGAACAGAGACCAACTCTAAGCAATCCAAGCAGAGTTCATAGGCACGGAACAGATCTCCGGCTGATTCGCGAGCTCCCTTGTCAGAATTCGCAACGGAGAGGCGTTTCGGTAAGAGAGATATCGATTTATTGAGGAAAGGGAGGAATTGCTTAGCTAGGGCTCTGATGGTAAGTGCTCGGTCTTGTTTTTTCGGGAAGTCGATAGAGTAGAGAAAGGTTGAAGATAATCGGAGAAGGAAGAGAAGACATCATCACCGGCGCCGGAGGAATTGATGAGAGAGAGAAGACGGACGTCATCAATGGTCGCCATTTTTTCGAATTTTGAGAAAATTTTGGAATTCCCGCTAATGGAAGATGCCCATTTTCTACTTCTCCTAATTTTTCAATTCGATCGGTAATCTCATTCGTCGATTCTCACTATTCGCACGGAAAATAACAATTGATTCGTATGACAATATATCAAAACTTTTAAACCGTTTGAAGTTTTTCTCGTTTGACAAATGATATTTCAAGTTTAGAACCCTAAACGGTTAAACCCCTTTGAAGATCATGTCCTCTCTTTATTGGGCTCATATATGACTTTTAAAGCCCATTATATCTGTTACTTTTAGAAAAATGGATCATTCTACTTTAGTATGTCCACAACGGATTCATACAACATTGATGTTGCTTACTAAATTTTCAATTACAAACCTAAAGAAAAAGATAACAATATATATATTCCAAATGCATAAAAGAAATACTTTAGTAGATAATTAATATGGTCACAGAAGGAAAATAAATAAATTAATAGGGTCACATTGTTGTATTTACGTAAATGTTTTATTAACAGGGTAATGAATACTTGCATTTTATCTCGGTTTTTCTCAAACCAAACTGAAATCAAGTTGAATATCTACCGACTAAAATCAAACAAATTAAAAACCCACCCAAATTAAATATAGCGAGTGAGTGCAAAACCGAACCAAACCGAATGGGAATCTGAAATGTTCAGCAATTGGTAGGAAGTGGGAACTAAACGATGCCGAATTAGATGCATAAAAAGGTTACCATATTAAGGCGTCATTTGTTTACGCTCAATAGCTTTCTGTCTCCACTTCTCTTTCTCAACAAAATCTGCATCTAAGAACCTCGACACAAATTCCCAAACCCTAAAAACATCTTCAAAATTCGTCATAAACCCTATTCTAACACTCACCACGGACAATCTCAAACACATCGCTTCCTCGCTTCTTCTCTTGTTTCGGATTCTAATATTGTGCAAATACGCACATCTCAACCCGATCTTTTCCTCTCCGCGAGAATCTCCACGTCCAAGGATCGACTTTTCCTCCTTGCCAGTCGAAAATGTTGAATGAAATCGACGGCCCTCGATTCACTTTCGTTTTGGATCCATACATTTTGACTAAAGGCATGTCCCTTTTGATGATATCCTGGGTGTTGTAGAGTCATCAAGGCTCGTATCAGCCATAAAGTCAACGACTTTGTTCTTCGACTGATTAGTATTAGCCCCATAGAATCTGCATGATCCAATCCTCGAAACTCAATTATTGAATCTGCATGATCCAATCCTCGAAACTCAATTATTTCTCTATCTTCTTCAATTGATGCTTCCAATTCTGCTATCTCAGAGCCAGAAGTAGATGCTTTGTGGTCCTCGTGGTCCAAATAACCTCTTCTAAGGACAATTTCGTCGTTTTCTGTTCTCCAAACTGGTTCAGCTTTTACCGCCGTGAGATTTGCCGGATTCGTTGGTTCTTCCGACAAAGCAGAAGAACTAGATTTCTTAACGAACAAGCAACCAAAACCAGAAGGATCATCTTTCCCTAAAACCTCTGTAAAAGAACAAATGAGGAAATCTGGTTGGAACAGAGAAAGCCCTAAAGTTTCCATGTCTTTGGAACCTAAAGCAGAAGTATCAAGCAACACGTGCCAATGGTTTTCGTTAGCCAAACTCATCCATGAGTAAGAATACGAGGCTCCTGTGACCAGAGATTGAAGGGGAAACACAAAAAGTCCTTTTTTATCATTTTTTTTACCTCTTCTCTTACTTCTCTCCATTTTCCTCTTCAGTTTCTCCGAGATAATTTCAGTGCTGGGCACGAAAACTCGGCCGATTCGGGCTTTATACCCTTTTTCTCCGAGATTCTAATCATTTCTTCAACTGCTTCGTCTTCGTAGTTATAGACTGTGAGAAGATTTGGTCTTGTTTTAAAAGAGTAGAATTCTGCTACAATCTTAAACGCAGAGGAACGGTCTTCAGTTAGAATCATGTGATAATCGGATTCTTCAATATTCATAAAACCCATGATTCGTTTCCTCATCTTTGACTGAAACCGAGATTCTTCAATCGCAAATGATAACAACTCTTTACCTGAACTGACTGGCTTGCAAATCAAGTTAAGTAGAGAAGGATTTAAATCGGATACAGATTCCGAGATTTGGAGAAATTGAGAATAAGAGAACAAAGGTTGCTGTTGAGCAAACACGTGGGAAGAGTTTAAGAGGTTTTGGTACTCTGTAGATCGGAGATGGTCGGCCTGATTTGTCTGCAAATAAACCGGGAAAGCTGTGATGAGATCATAGAAAGATGTTCGGATTCGAGGTAGAGATTCTTGGCTCGTGAATTTGGATTCTCGGTTAAGAAACGAAGCTCCTGTTGTGATTACAGAAAACTCAAGCTCTTCTGGTTTCTGAGATTCAGAATGAGATGAGAATGGTGATGAACAGCAGCCATTGAAGCAAACATCTGAAGCTTCTTGTATGAACTGTGAATTCATCTCTTTCTTTTTTCTCTCTCTTCTATTCCTCTGTTTTTTTGTCTGCATAAAAGAGAGCGTGACTTGTGAGAACACTGAGGTCAATGAGATTAAAAAAAGTGAAAATCTTGGTCTTTAAAATATAAAACTGTTGTCGAAATCTAAAATTGTATTCTCAATAAAATTGAAAAGTTGCTGTTCGTTGATTAATACTAGTCAATTAATCGATCAAAAGCAACAATTCAAAATAGTGTATGGAAAGAATATAGTAATGATATCTAAATAGTTATGCTCACTTTAAAGGTTGAACAGAGTTGACTTCTCTATTATATCTTTGTTGGCTAATTGATTATGTTGATTTGAATAATAATGATAATGAGAATTGTAACAATGTTGTATGACAAACAATTGCCGTTTAATTTAGATACCAGACAAACAAATGGAGGTTCTTAAAAGCAAATTTAATATTAAAATTTGGTTAATAGGATTTAAGGAAATAGAAATGTCTCTAAACTTAAAGATTTAAGATCATCTCTAATGATAAGAAACCATTGGAATTTATCTAATTTAATAATATTAAGAAAAGTTAATAAGATTTAAGACAATCTCCAATGGTAAGAAAAGTTAATAATATTTTAATCTATGTAATTTAATAATTAAATTTTATTTAAGAAAAAAAAGGTGATTACTCATAAGAGTTCATGTGGCACATGGGTTTCTAAAAGGGTCTCTACAAACTCTTAAATAAGAACGTTCACTTACTTCTCTCTTATCTTCTTTCATTTTTTTCAATTTTTTATTAATAAGAACCCCTTTTAAGCATCTCCATTGGAGGTGCTCTAAGAATCTTTAAGATACGCCTACGTGGCAAGTTGTGATTGGTCGTGTATTATTAGGGAAAGGAAAATGTAACGGGGTTTATGGAATCTGACTCATTTTTGTCTTTTCGCGTCCTTCATCTTCTCTATCGCCTCTCCTCGCGAAGGCGATTTCCACCTCGGTGGTGTATATCTAGGTGATGACTCCGCGAGTTGTCGACGGCTTCACTCTTTTCTTCTGAGGGTACGACATGCAAGTCGGAGATCAAGGTAGGGTTCGTGATTTCGATTATTATGGTTTTTGTAAATCGATTTTAGGGTTTCAAATTTATGATTTTAGGGCTTTGATTTGAAGAATTAAGGTTTCGATTAGGGTACGATCTAACGCTTTTGTGTTCTTCATTACGATGCGATGTATATGTAGTGTAAATAAATATTTGTTTGGGATAATATATGCTAATGATGGTGAGGTTTCTGCGGTATGTATTACAGGAAGAAAGTTGCACGTGAAACATCTCCACTGTCAGAAACTGAGAATTAGAAAAAGGAAAACAAATTTTGACGTTTGCCTCTCTCGTCGTCGTCTTCTTCGATCTGTTTCTTCTCATTGTCGTTCACCCTCCTCTTGTGGACGAGGAAGCCTATCTTCTGAGTATATAGTAAGTCTCTTCTTTGTTTCAGATCCTATAAGTAGTCACACGTTCGCTCTAGGGGTTTGTTCATTATTGCATCATCTGCATCTTACAGAAGATTTTATTGTTGTTTTTCTCTGATCTTATCAGGTTTTATACAGATCTTTAAATCTTTTGATTTTGTGAAGATGGTAAATTGATCTATGGACTTAAATTTATCTTGTTTTCTGTATAATGTCAATTTCTTGACTTTAGCTTTTGTTTTAATTTTAGCTTCCTCTTTCACTGCTCAAAACCGCTCAAGGGCATCCTATGGTAAGTGAAATTTCAACCCCTTGATTCTAATTTTGTAATATATAGAGTCAAAACTAAGTGAGCATTGGTTGAATGAGAGGTCTTTTATAGAGGATTTTAAGTTGATCTGCTACATGAAACTTTGCATATTTTTTGATGAGTTAATGGTTTTGGTAGCTTGTGGAGCTCAAGAATGGAGAGACCTATAACGAGCATTTGGTTAATTGTGATACGTGGATGAACATCCATTTGCGTGAAGTCATTTGTACATCAAAGGTTATCTTTTGCTTTCCTGTGTTGATACTGAATTTCCAATTTTTCTATTTTGGTGTGGCTGATACTTGAATATGATGCCCCGCTTGATTATGTTGTAGGATGGAGACAGGTTTTGGAGAATGCCGGAATGTTATGTTCGTGGTAACACAATCAAGTACCTAAGAGTTCTAGATGAGGTAATATATTCTTTTGTGTATATATTGTCTCTTGATTGTTCTTGTCGTTTTTCAATATTTTTCTCCTCTTTTTCTGGAGTAATGATACTTAGCAGACGATATCACAGGGGAATGGTTTTTCCTGACCCAGAATATTAACTCACTATTATGGGCTTGTTTGTGCCTTGATGTAAAGCCAATAAACTCTTTATCATGGATCATTTGCAATGACATCTCCTATCATCAATGACTATGATCACTTAACATTCAAGATATATAAGTTGTTTTATTTATGTTCTTACAGCGTTGAGAAGGTGCTACATCATAATTTGATTCGACTTGTATTGATTTCTTCTTTCTCAGGTGATTGATAAAGTGCAGGAAGAGAAGACCCGTACAGGTATATTTTTCTCTTGTATATCATTGTGCTTTTATTGTGATATCTTTGAGGATACATGGTAAATTTGTTGTTTCTGATGATACATGGAACAAACCTCTTGGACGTGGAACCGAGATTAGATTACATCTTAGAGATGAAGCTGACAAGTACTTGGAAGTAAGTAAACTTAAGGTGAGAAGTCTTTTGACAAGAATGCTAAACTCTCTTTAGTTACAAACCAAATATTACGCACTACAATGAACCAGAATAACCCATAATTTAGTGTAGAGAACCCAAACACTTACAAGCACAAGTGGTTGTACATGATAAGTGAACAAGTGCACTATTCTTTTTTGTTTATCGTTTCAATATGGCTGCTTATAATTATATTTGTCTACTACAGGATTTGGTGAAGAGATATTCTGAATTCATTAACTTCCCTATTTCCCTTTAGGCTAGCAAAGAGGTTGAACCCGAGGGTCCCCTGTGGAGGAATATGATGAATCAACTGTTGAGGATACTAGTGAGTAATCTTTTTCCCCGCTTTATAATTTTTTACTGCAATGTGTATTTTTTCGTACAAATCAGGCAGCCCTTAAATTTGGTGGTACTCTTCAC
>JAKUCM010006192.1:0-11693 GCA_023374145.1 Lepidium sativum
CCTCAACTGCTGGATTTGCCTGATCGAATACTGATTCCCCGTCTAAATAATAGACAGTTTCTCTATAATCTCCAGCTAGCACTTGCTTATCTCCCTTAAAGACTTTCATTCTGAAATCTTTTGACATGAACCAACACCCCAACGATTCTAGTTGACCTAGAGAGATCAGATTTCTTTTTGTTGAAGGTGAGTATCTGACATTTGTCAAAACCACTTCACTTCCATCAGAGTTTCGTATCTTGATTTTTCCTATGGCTGTTATCTCACAGAAAGTGTCATTTCCCATATATATTTTACCACCATTGATTTCTTCAATGTCAAACATTAAATCATTTCTGTAAGTGACATGATATGAACAGCCAGAATCAAGTATCCACCCATTTCTTAACTTCTGATCCATTGTTGCTAGCATTTCTGGTTCTGTACTAGTTGATGTAGCAACTGCTGCTTCTGCCTTAGTGTGATTAGACTGACCAGATGTGGTGTGTCCTCTCTTTGGACAATTAGCTTTAAAATGCTCCAAACTGCCGCATATCCAACAAGCTCTTTCCTTTTTAGGTTTAGACTTGCTTCTGCTAGTTGTTTTTCCTTTTCCGTGATTTCTCTTTTCACTTCTACCTCTTGACTGAACAAATAGTCCTTCACCAATCACTTTCTGTTTTCCTTTCTTCTTAAGCTCCATCTCTATAGAGTATGCAGAGCTTATAATCTCTTTAATTGTTATAGTTGTTCTTCCACTGCTATACTTAAGAGTATGAACCAGAGTTTCATATTGACTGGGAAGACTATTCATTAAGATAGCCGCTTGATCTTCATCACTCATAACAACTTGCAGACTTGACAAATCTGAGAGTAGCTTGTTAAACGTGTCTAGATTTTTGTCTAGAGTCTTATCCTCTTCCATTTTGAAACTATAGAAGTTTTGTTTCAAATGAAATCTATGTGGCATAGTCTTGACTTGATATTCATCTTCAAGAGCATTCCACATATCAAAAGTTATAGGTTCATGAATAACCTTTCTTAGAACCATGTCTGTTAGGCTCATTCCTATGAGATTTCTAACTCTTCTGTCCTTTTCCAGCCATTTAGGATCTGAACTACTCTTATCTTCTTCTTTTTTCTTGTCTGCTTCTGAGGTTAACAGAAGCTGTTCTTTCGGTCTTTCACTTAACACCGAATCCAAGCCCAGAATCTCTAGAGTAGCTCTGATTCTATACTTCCAGATCATAAAATCTCCCTCTCCATCAAACTTTTCCACTTCAAATCTGCCTTGTGTTGGTTCCATAATATCTTCCACGATATACTATCAACACACTTAACAAGACCACAAAGATAAATCTTCCTGCTTGCAGATAACTCTGACTACAACTCTTTTAAGTAACCTTTGCTTGATTTCTGTTAGAGCTGAACACTTTCTTATGAAAGTTCTCGGCTTTAATACAGAAAAGTAGTACCTTTTACTTCAAAAGACTGCAACTTTGTTTACCTCTTGTGCTCTGATACCAATTGTTGTGTTTGATCTCTTCTTTGTAGCTTGTTTTCCTTAGAAATGAGAAAAGAAACAAGAAGAATAACACAAGGATTTACGAGTTCCCAAGTCCTAAAACCGGACTTGGTACATCTCGAAGGATTAACAACCAATCCTTGGTGGTTTATAGCCTTGAATCAAGTTCTTATACACTCTAGTAACCTTCCCAAGAGATCTCACCAAGAGAAAATAACCCTAAGAACTCAAGAACACTCTCTTAAGCTCTCAACCCTCTATCTCTCTAGTCTCTATGACTTGTTACTTAAAATGTGAACTCTTACAACTCTTTTGCTATATACTTTCAGTCTCTACTTATGCACCTATTACATTGCATCACTCTTTGACCACTTTTCTTTCTTTGTCATGAGGTGCAAAGGGCATTGGACACACCAGAAATCGTCATGGGCCAGAAGAGAATGGAGAAGGCCCAAAAAAACCAGAAGAAGAAGGAGGTCCAGAAACCTTTGGGCCAAAACCTTGCACCAGCTGGATGGGCCGCGGCTTGAGATCGGCCCACCAGACACGGCCCAAGACCCAACTGAAGAGAGGAGAAGAGAAGCGTATCTCACATATTCTGCTAAGGAAAGGAATGAATGCTCTGTCTCTTCTTTGCGACGTTTGAAATTTAGGGTTCTTCCTCATTGTGATAGATATAAGTTTATGGTTTATTTTGACCTAACCGGATTTTTAGTCTTTTACTTTATACAAAACAAAGGAGAAGAAAGAAACTTGCATTAGCATTATCTTCTCTTTTATTTTGTTTAGTGTTAGTCGGATTTTTAAGGGTGAAGGACCAGATCTATATCCATGGAGGTTGGTGGGTCTCGCCGGCGATCTATTTCTTTAGGTTCTCCGAGGTGGTTTGGCTTCTTGTGAGCTTGCTCTAGAAGATGAGGCTTTGCCGATGGGTGCTCTTCAATGAGAGTTGGTTGGTGCTTCAAGTTCTCCTATCTGAGTTCTTAGATCCCGATGATCTCTTCCTTGCCGGTTTTAATTGGCGAGTTACGGGTTTTCGTCAGTCACTGAAGCTTCATTCTTCAGAAGAATTGGTCTCAACGGAAGTTTTCTCACACGCTCTTTGGTATAGATCTTCACTCCTTTTAGTTTATGGTTGGTTTAAGTTTCAGTTTAGTTTTAATAGTTTGTTGGTAAAGGTTTAGTTAGGTCTTTAGTCGGTTCCTCTGTTATTTTTCTGCCTTAGGTTGATCGTTAGTTTCTCTTCTCCGGTTTGAGCGGGTGCTGTGCTCTTTTGGGTTCGGTTGCTTATGCATACAGGAATCTTTTTCTGTACTTTTTAGATCAGTTCGAGGTCTTCTATTATCAAGGGTTCTATCAAGGTGTCAATCAGTCGGCATTTGTTTGGTTTCAACTTTACTATATACAAGAATAGTGGGTTATATTTTCGCATTGATCTTCATTTTTGCAGTACATTCATTCGCCATAGAAGTATTCGTCATCGCTTCACGCTTGTTTTGCTTAGTGGTGCTCTCAGTTCTCAGTTTTCTTGGGGCATCGATTTCTTAAGTTTCCGCTTTAGAATTTACCATTGTCATTTTTGGAGTAAGTTTAAAAAGTTTCCCTAGTTTGGGATTCAATTACCCTTATTTTGGGTTTTATATCCAGGAATTTTCATGTTTTCTGCTGGCTTTATGTTTCTTTATAATCTTCGAACTTTATGTTCTACCTCTATTTTTCTAAATGATACAAAAAAACCATCAGAGCATCAGCATTAGAGATCCCTATGGGGTTCTCAAAAAAAAAAAAAAAAAAAAATTAAAACGCGGAGCCAATCAGGATCCGCCACGTGGCGGACCCTTCCCTCAGGTTCTTATCTAAGAGCCGGGCCGCCACGTGACGGACTCTGATTGGCTCCGCGTTTTCTCAATTTTTTTTTTCCCCTAAGAACACCTTCCCTTAAACCTCTAATGTTGATGCTCTCACTCCTCAAATTTTATTTTTATATTATTTTAGAGTTACATTTTATTTCAACTCTATTTTATGTTGACTGTTTGTTACTTTTATATTATTGTATACACAATACATTATACGACTTCATTCTCATCCATTAATAAAGTTCATAATCATCGCTAATATATTATACATATTACTTTGGTCTCAAATCTTATTTTTTGGAATATTCATCTCATCCAAATTTCTCTGTAGAAACTACATTGTTGGATTTGATATCCACAATTATCTACACACTTTAACATCTTTTTCAAGCAAGAAGCCCATATTGTTTGAATTCCCATTACATAAATGTAAACAAAAACAACCTCCAATGGACGGATTAACCTCCACAACCACCGCCACAGCCGGCAGCGCAAGCAGAGCCATTGACGTTGTCGTCAGTGTGAGATTTAGAAGCTCCATCGCTACAAGAGAAAATCACGGCGACTATAACGGAAAGAGCCACAACTGCTGCCCAAATGTAGAGTAAGTTAACGGTGCCTCCGCCGTCAGCCGCCGCCGTTACAACTGAGAGTCCTTCTCTCACCATATTATAATTTTTTTTTTTTGCATTGCTTTGACAAATGTTGATAAAGAGAGAGCAATTGTGTCTTTTTATATATGTGAGGTTTTGCTTTTTCGAGTCGGAAGTCACCAAAGACGTTCGACGACTCACTTTTTTTACTTTGCCCTTTGGTTTAACTCTAGGGTCAAGCTAATTTACCACTTTGTGTGTGTGGCCATTCTTCATATTTCACTACTTAATGGTCCAAGCGGACCAAGCCCCTAGGAAGCTATCCAAGGAAAAGTTTTTTGTTATCCTAATCCCACATAATATTATACGAATTAAACGTTTTTCTTATCACATAAATAAAATGACAACGAAAACATAATTAATTATACACATTTAATCCTGAATTCCTTATGATCATTCACATGATTATACAAAGAAAGACGAAGTATAAGTTTTAATATGTAAGATGTACAAATTTAGAAGATTAGTATACATAAAGTTACATATGTCTCTTGTTTTTAGCTTGGGCTTTAGGGATCTTGTTGATGACTTTAGAGTTGAAGTTGTTTAATAGCTTCTTCATGTCTCTCCCGCTTTTACTTGCTGCATAATTCAGCTCTTCTTCATATAGCTCATACAACATCGGTATTGTCTCCAAACCCACAAATACTTCACCAAAAAACACCATATACACACATAAGTCTTTGTAATCAACTAGTAAGTATGTGTGTGAATTGAATAAAATCATAGAGACTCACCAATGTATAACAGAGTTAGAGAACTAAAATAGTTTCCGATCACTGATAAAATCCATAGTGAAACAATGGCCTGAAATGGAATGATGAGACACAAGTTTTGAATGTCAAAACAATCTTGTTATGAAATTTAAGATTGAAATTATATATTTTGTATGTTGATTTACCAGAAAAAGGATTCTGAAGTCTTTGCCACTTGAAATATCATACAATGTAATGATGAACCAGTTGATCTTGTTGAACAAGGATCTCCAAGTAGATTCTGAGATCTTTAAATCATTGATACTTGGAGGTTTTCTACACGATATGACATTCGTTGAGAGCTAAGGTTTCAATAAAGAATTATAATCCAACAAATGTGAATGTGTTTACCTCTGGATTAGTTGTGAAGAGCCAATGTAAGACCAAATAAGGAAGATGAAAATGGAAATCAATAGGATCTGACAGAGGAAAGTTATGAAAGGATATTCAACAACTTCGAACAAGAACCAAATCAATGTGAATATGGCCAAGATTGTTCCTGATTTTTTTTTATTCTTCCAGAATATTATATCAGCAACTACAAACATTTCAATAAACATCTTTCAGATAGGAATATTAAAGACTTAAGATTAATGGAACAGAGAGAGAAAGTTACAGCGGCCTCCTCCAAGATTGTGGTACAGAGATCTTCGTCTCCTCGAGGAAGAAGCTCTATGTTCATCCATTTCGTATCCATAACTCGGCATGATTGTGTTTTGGTTTTTGGTTTTGAAACAACTGTAGCCTAATTTTGTGACCCTAATTAGCTCTATGATTAAATGTTTATTATATAGTTTCGAACTTAGGAGGATAAGAATGGTTTTGTTCTTGGATGCATAGAGAAGAAAGCGATTTCAGAAAAAGGAAAGGTATGACTTTAGCATCTTGCAAAATTCATCTCTTTATGTTCAGTTAAACTATATTTTTATATCTTATGGAGAATGATCAGGAAATGTATTCCAAAAAGTTAACAACATTTGGATCATAACCCTTCGGTCATGCAAGTATATTCCAAGTAGAGGCTAGGAATCTTGATCATTAGGGGCCTGTTAGGCCCACTACTATGTTGCATAGATTGTTTTTTTCTGGCCCAGATCAAATAAAGCATGTAGGCCCGACGAAATTGCTTCACCATTCACCAGCTTTTAGCAGATGGTAAACATCCTAAATTGAGATCAAGTGAGAAGCTAAAGATGATTGATGAACCAATCCAAATTTCTCATAGACATTCAGAAGCCAACATTACATCTGACAATACAAGTTTATATCAACAATTAACAAACAACTTTTATAGTTTACCCTGTCTTAATATTGCATAACTATCATAACACCAAACAATAACTAGTTTAGACCTTGTTGAACTCAGTGTTCTGTTGCTTTGGAGCATCTGTTGGATCAACCATGCTGATACCATCATTCTGATGCTTCTCCCATCCACCAGTGTCAGCCTTAGAATGAGCCAAGTAGTAAAGAATGGTTGCAATCAAAGACAGCAGAGTCAGAGCAGCTCCAGCAGCAAAGACCCCAACAGGTAAGACCGCACACGAAAGCCCTTTCCCTTGGTAGACGCCTTTACTTTTGGTGTGGTACGCATTTTTTGCTGATCCAGCCAACAAACATGCCTCAGCTCCTAAAAAGCTTATCCTGAAGATTTTTTTCCATTCACAAGGATTTTGATAATAAGCACAACTTACACAATGCATATGTTTCAAGACAAAACTACTCATACATAGAGATGAACTAACAAGTCACTATTGTTGTCATATCAGAAAATTTTGCAACCAGATAACCCCATATCTTGGTACAAATACACATATGGGTTATTCGATTTGCGATATTGACTACTATACAACTATCAAATTGCCGGGAGAGAGAGCTCTAACTATCAAGATATTAAACTCCTCAAGAGCAATGGACACAAAAGTTAAGTTTGCAACAACGTAACGTTTATGATCAAAACTACCAAACTTTAATACCCACTAATCTTCAAGTGTTTACTTTCAAGTTCACAATACCAAAAAGATTTGGAAAAAACTCTCCTTTTCGCTTCAAAGTTCAGAACTCTTATAAAGATACAATCACATCAAAAAATCTTCTTAGCTCAGATTGAAAGAGTAAAATTGGTTCAATGGCCACCAACTTAAAATCCCTAATCATGGTTGCAAAATTAGAGCCTAAATCCACTAAAAAAATCAATGCAAGAGAAAAAAGGATTAAACTTTACCAAGAGACGACGAAGAAGACGATAGCCCAGACGGTATAAGAAGTACTAGTAAGGAGACCCTTTCCAAAACAGAGACATTTGGTAACGCCGTTAACCACCATCTGGCTAATAAGAAGCAATCCAAACGCCGACAAACCGTACACCGTCGAAGCCTCTGATCCATACAAACAGAAAGTCTTCTCATCGTACTGGTCCGGAACTGGCACAGCCTTCAGAAAACAAGAAGAAATAAATGATAAACAAACACAAATCGAAAAAAAGAAAGACAAAATTAGAAGAAAAAGAAAGAGATAATGGTTACAGTGCTACGGCGACGCTCAGCTCCGAAGGCAAAGACGAAAGCAAGGAGGTGAAGAGCAGTGACGACGGCGATAATTGAAACGGAAACCGCCATAGATTTCGTTTTCTGCTTCTCACTCTTTTTCTCCTCTTTGCTCTTTTTGTCTTCTTCTTTAAGAGCTTTGGTCAAGTGAAGAGACGTTAAAGTGTCCTTTATAGGACAATAGTTTTTTTCTTTCTTATTCCTAACAGTAATAGCTAGAATCAATTGTCAAAGTGTCTCCATCTAATCATTTCTACCTTCATTATAAATTTTTTTGCCAATATGGTTTACAAATGTTTTCTTGAGAATTTTTTGTGAGAGATTACTGGTTAATTGATCTCGGATTATCGTCTTAAAGTTATACAAACATTAAAAACAAGAAGAAAGAAAAGATGCTTCAGGTCATTTTAGGTAGGCCATCTCTTTTGTCTTTAAGAAAAAGATCAATATGAACTGCCAGAATAGCTGGATCACGGCTAACTTTGTCGCTCCCACCGTTTGTCCTTTAACCGGTGATAGCAGGTTCCGGTCGCCCCTAGATTAGTTTTAGACATTAGCCGATCTTATAACTTTGGCCCGTGAATTCATGCGGTTGCTATCATTATGTGATACCGGCCATTAAGAGTTAGTAACATATATACCCATTGACAATAATTTTTGATCAAAAACAAATTATATTGGACTACAATTAATTAGTCTAATAGACAAATTCTTACACAGATGAAAAGACCCAATTCCTGGTTAGCTACTAGTAAACATAGATAAAAAGATTCAATCTCTTATTACCGTTGGTTACATAGAGGAATTTATTGTCGGCTACTAGTAAACATCATATTATCATTAACTATATTATTTGCCGTTTTGTGTGTGATAGATCAATGTTTTGATATATATAGTTTTTGTCAAACAATCAATCATTAAATTAATAAGATTTGATTTATAACAAAAAGCTTCAATTAAAATATAATATAATTCAAATTTATTATATGATGCTTAATTAAAATTACAAACCGCAAATAACTCTTAGTCTAGTGGCAGGCGGTAAATCCACATAAGGCAGCTTATTTGCATAATCAGGGATCGAGTCCCTTTAATAAAAGTTACACTATTAGCCATCCAATTGTGACCCAATATAATTTGCAGTTGATAAAAAAAAAATTAAATTACAAACAAACCAACTAATATCTAAATATAGTCACACAATAGTTATCGTGGTGAGTAAGCCATAAGCTTACTACAACTTAGCTACACATGTTTATATGAGATATAATAATGTATTATCAAATTGGATATACTTTTTGAGACGCATAGAAATATACACAACAAACATACACTATATTACTAAATATTTTAGTAATCTTATTAGAGTTATTCTAAATGTTTTGTTAAAACATTGTGGGTTTTTGGCTTTCTCATTTTTCATCAAAATTTATTATGAAATTTATTTTATAAAAATAACAGAGAAGGTATTATTTAGGCAATTAAATTATTTAAACTCCAAATTATTTTTAAACATGGTAGATATAGCATGATGTATATTAATGCTAGTTTGAATGTTATAAATTTTATATAAAATAATGTTTGTTGAAAAAATAGATTTGAACACGGAAAATTAATAATAGTGACATTTGAAATAAAATTTAAAGGTAAAATTTTATTTGGAAATAAGTTATTTAAAAAAAAACCCTTTGACCAATGTTAGTAGCTAATTAGTAATTAATCATAGGTTATACTAGACTTGAATCTAATGGAAAGACTAACACTAGTCAAATTTAAGGTATTTGACTAATTTATAAATGTAAAAATTTATGACTTCAAAAATATCATGAAAATGGAATCTTAATAACTTTAGAAATCTCCAACATTATTCAAATGCAACATACATGTAAATGTATTTAATTCATTATACCGGGAAAAAAAAACTCATAATCGTTCATCATCTCTTCAATCCAATCCAATCCATACATTCACTGATACCATCCAAATTATCTCATCCCTCCATAGCTTCTCTTTGATAATCTCTGGGACTCCATTATATGTTATATATGTTGTTGGCTTGTTGTCCTTTAAAACATAACAAAAGCATGATTATGAGCCTTCATAGTAATATTAAATTAGTGAATTAATAGTTATCAAGGAAATACCGTTGTGGATGAAAGATTAGTTATTTCAGGAGAACCATAGTATTCCAACCACCAAGGAATATCCATTTCATTGGCGTCAAAGTCAAAAGAAATAAGATCTTCAATCGGAATCTGATTATTTTCCTCCGAAGGAACATAATTCACCTCTTCCATATTGGTATCAAAAGGAACCCATGTTGTTCAAGGCATCAAAACTTGTTTCACAAGGGGACCAACCCCATTTGAGACGTATTTGCTTCAAAGGAAGTTATATTCTCAGAGAAAATATAACTTCCTTTAGGGAACGATATTGGTTTAGGGTTTCAGGAATATTGGTCTGAAGAGGAATTTCAGTAGAAACAAAACCTACATCGGTCATATTGGTTTCATACTGAGGAAGAAAACTATCTCCTAAAGAAACATTGCCTATATGCCCTATATCAAAATGAGAGCCCATCACATTCTCTAGAGGAACATAACCTTCTGAAGAAACCAAACCCATTGGATCTATATTGGTTTCAGGAGGAACAATGTTCATGCCAGCTTCAGGAAGAACACAATTGTCCGTTGGAGGAATCCAATCCATATGGTTCATATTGCCTTCAAGATGACTATAGTTCCCAATTGATGGAATCCAACCCATTTGGTCCATATTGGTTTCAGAAGAGTTAATATAATTTGGAAAACTATTATATGTCTCTCCCATATTGGCATAGATCAGGTCGGGTAAAATTATCTAACAGATAAGCAAGGTCTCTTTCAAATTGGGTTTCTATCATTCTCAGGAGTAATAGGTGGTTGAAATGGATTAGGATCAGACTGGGAATGATAATCCTAGTAGGTTCTGTCTGAAATGTGTTTGTGTTAGATGGACCAAGACTTGATAGTGAACCAGAATGGACATGAAGGTTTTGACTACCTAAGCCAGTTGAAACTAGACCAATATGATTGACATTATCTGTATAAGGAATAGAGTATGGATTCTTACTGGAAGAAAACTTGATTCACATTTATGGATGACTTGATGTTACCAAAATGTGAGTGATTGCTTATATCAAATTTCCCACCTAAATAAAGCTTTGGCATCTCTTCCTCCCTAGTGATATCAGGTTCTTAAACGAAAACTGCATCAAAAGAGATAATGTTAATACAAATATAAGACAAACTGTTTGCATTATAAAAGTATATATAGTTATAGAATACTTGCATTGAGAGATTGATGATGTCGATAAGTTTTTCTTTCTCAAAGAATTCCACAAAGTGTTAGCTTCAATGAGATTATTTCTTAAGTTTGTTGCTTTGAAAGGGTACTCGTAATTCGAAGGATAATCGAACGTTTTATCGTCGATTTCCATTCTTTTCTTGGAAATATATCTATTATTCGATCAACTTGAGCTTTTGTAGTTCTGAAACAATAATAAATAAACAAATTACAATAAAACTATAACAAAAGAATATACATATATGTAGATATAAACCTGAAGGTGGCTAGCCGACTTGGCGAATAGTTAGTTCTGGATCATTTATGATTCTCAATATGGATGTAGGACGAATATCTATAAAATAAACAAGTATAAAGAAAATGAAATAAACAAAGATTAGATTGATCAAAAGTATAATATAAAGCTTACTTTCTTCACCCAATATAGAGAGAGCAGCCAAAAATTTCATGTGACGTTCCTTAGTCCATAGATTGCATCGTATTCCAACATCATTCTCCATGATTTTCTTTCCCTCGGCTTCTTATTCACAGTTTCAATGGGACAATTCTGATTGTTTCTCCATTCAACGTCTGCTAGATTTCTTCGTTGTTGATACGTATCAGGATTAGTGAATGTATTGAAGATGTCGTCGTTTTCCCTATCAAAGAAGCTTGACTTATTCTCTGCCTCTTAAGAGATTTTCTGAAAGCTTTCAATCTGGTTTTTCTGTTCATCTATAACATTCTTAGGTAACACATATTCCCACATGTCTTTGATGTCATCCTCAAAAATCGGCTTGGTAAGACAACAAAAACGTGCTTTGTTTGTCAGAGAACTGATGCTTTATGATTCTTTTTCTTCGGATCATCACTTCAACATAGAAAATAAATGATTAATTTGTGGGGAAAATCAGATACTGGAAACTTTAATGGAAAGAGAGATGTGAAAATGTACATACATGTGAGTGTTAATATCGTTGTGAAGCAAAGCATTGAGGAAGGAATCCAAGTCTAGCTGAAGCGTTTCAACGGTTGGCTATGATAAGTCCAATATC
>JAKUCM010006193.1:0-21212 GCA_023374145.1 Lepidium sativum
AAAAAAGAGACAAAATTGATACAGCATTCACAAAAATCTATAGCGACATTCACGCATGTATGATAAGGAAGATGATAAACCTGTGATTTATCTGAGATTGATATGAAGACATGAAGTGAAAGAGATTTTAGAGAGGAAATGGGAAAAGAGAAGTAAGAGTAGATATAGAGACGAGAGAATGGGGAAGAAGAAAGAAGATTAGAGATGATAGAGGAGGAAAAGAGAGAAATAGCAGAAATTAACAGAGAAATGAGGAAGAAGAAGATGAAACGATGGAGAAGAGTGATAGGTTTTGATTTAAAACCAAACGACAACACATTGCCTGATATGAATCTAAACCCTCTGATGCGTGAAGAGTCTTTCTCCGATTTTCAAACTTGTAAAGTGAGTTCTAATAAGTCCATAGATTTTAATGCAGGGAACAATTTTAATTCTGCATTTAGCATAACTATTGTTGTTCTTCTAAATCAATAGAGCCATGTGTTTGGCACACTGAACTAGAAGGAGAAATATCAATCATTGCTAGCTCTTCGCAGAACGATCAGATTTAGGAAGCTTACAAGTGCTTCTAAGCTTTTGGTTCTCGTTTTTCTCTGGATGACATAACTGCCAAGATGTCGATGTGGCTAGTGAGATTCTCTTTGTGATGACAGAAAAGAGACCTCAATGTGACCAAGTCCTTACGAAGAAAGAACCCTCAAAACCAACTCATGTATATGTTCCCAAGGAAGTTCAAGGCCACGAGGATAGCAAAGCCAAAGTTTGGAGGCCGGAAAATAACTCCAACTCAGTTGGTGCTGTTACACAGGTGCTATTGATCAGCCATCAGGAAAATGTTAGAACCAGGCCTGTATTAAATCCTCCTCGAGAAGCAACTAAACCGATGAAGATAGACTCAAGGGATATTCCAGAAACTGTGATATGGAGTCACGAAATGCCAGAGAGCAATGAAATACCACAGAATAACGAGGCAAACCTAAGCAGGGCTCCAACTGATGTGGAGCAATTTGTCCAGAAGATGCTTGGAGAAGGCTTTCAAGTTTCAAGTTAGCGAAGATGTCATCCACCAGGTTCTTGGTATGCATTCTCTTGACCCTGCTGTTATGTTTCCGGCTTCATAAAGATGTCAAAAGTTGATCCTCAAAGACACGGATCTACATCTTACCACCAAGTGGAACTGTAAGAGTCTTCTCAGAGGCACCTTTTTCTAATCGATCTTTATTAAATACCTTTCCTTGGCTTGATTTTTTCTCTCCTGAAATTGCTTTTTGAGATGATGCAGTGATGGAGCAAGATTCTTAATAAATTCACAGAAAGGAGGCAATGCAAAGACTGGACTTGAAAAGGAAGTTTTAGAAGCTTTGTTCTCAGGTACAGAAAGATATGAGGTAGACCCAAAAAATAACTCGAAAATTTGGAGGAAGGAGACAAAGAGTTGGTCTTAGGTACATCTGTGTTTTTTCCTAAACCTCTGGAAGATCCTTTTCAAGAGAGAGTAGTTGTTGTGGAACAATCGTCACATACATCTAAAGAAGGTAACAGTATTCTTATATGTGTGCTTTTGTAAATTTTGTCTTCTTGTTATGTTTTAAAATTTTTCTATTAATGCTCACGAATGTTTTTGGCGTAGAAAATGTTGAATTAATAAGACCTGACTTATTTTTAACAATTATATATGTATGTCTTTTTACTATTATATTATGCAGTCATCTACGAGACTAATTCAGTTTTATATTATCTAATTTTGGGTTTGTAAATGTGCAATTGTTGATAGACATCAAGGACAGGGGAATGATATCGTTAAAACTCACATCTTCTTATGCTAATTGGCTCCAAGGCAATGCTGATGTCAGACTTCAGGTTGGCAAAAACATTAGATTGTGTTATTTGATCAGAAGATAGTCAAATTGATCTGTCCACAGTTGAGCCTACAGTGCTTGATGGGTCTGCTTCATTCCACAGGGCTTCATAGAAATCTTCCCCTTAGATCAAATGAAGCATCTGGTGGTGATGGCATAGAGTTCGAATATGATGATTTAGAAGTACGAGCAAAGAATTTTATAAGGTATACTCTGCAGTCAACTCTATTGTCAATCATTTCGAGCTATTGAGATATTGTTTTGTCTAGGTTTCTTGCATTATTCTCTTATTCATGTTATTATGTTGCCAAATCAGTGAACATGTTAATATGCAGCTGCAAATTACTCAAGAAATATAAAGCTAAGCCACAGAGAAGCTTATCTACCTCATGATAATGGTGTGAAGCTTCATGAAGGATGAAATCTCTCGGTCTCATTTGGGACGTCTTCAGGTCAGACATAAACATTTTAAAGCTTCTTTCCTTTTCCATTTGGCAAGTAAATACCACACTTCTTTAGAAACCGTACTAATATAAGCACCACCCGGTTCTTGCCGTCTTTCATCTACAGGCCTCTGTGGTAAAACTGATGAAGATTCTGAGATGGCAATGCGATGGACACTGATGTATCAGCTCACGAGACGCTTGTGTGTCCTTCTGCAATCCGCACCTTCAAAACATCTGCTCTTTGTATACTCTGCTACAGCACAAGACTAAAGCCTTGTCTTCCTCTCCTGGATTGTTGCTAAGGAATCCAGTGCATTTGGGGACTCATTAGCGGCAGCTACCTGAAAGATTTTTGCCCTTTGTTTTTTTTTCTCTTAGAATGATTGAAATGTAAATTTACATTGTAAATGCCATTTGTTTGGGAATATGAAAAGATATTACTTCATATACACCACAAACAACATCCATTAGTTTAATACAAAATATATACTACTTCACCGACTGATAGGGAATACAAAACGATACTACTTCATCGACTTATAAGTGCCACAAGCAGTATCTCAAGTAGATCACCAAAAAATACAAATCCCCCATACACCTAATAGTTAAAGTTAATGACTACTAATAAGTTGCACCCTCCTTGTTTCTTCTAACTTCCAATAGTTGCCTCTTCAATCTTAGCAGAAAACTTAAGTTTCTTGATATTCAACTTTCTTTCCTTAGCACATAGAGTCTTCCATTCATCGGTCAGCTTCTTCCTTATTCCAGTGCCAAGCTTCATCAGCTTCTCAAGCTGCAACCTCTTCTGATAATTACTTAAACCATGCCTTATCAGGGTTTCGAATGCATCCTTCACAGCACAGAACTCATCTTCAGCCTCATGACTCTCTCTTCCTCCTCCATTGTCATTTAAAGTCTTATCAGCTACTTCATCGTCTTCCTTCAACAACCCCTGGCCACTCACGCTCTGCTGTACTTTCTGAGCAGTTTTTTAATCAGTTATGTTGAGAGTGTTAGACTCTGGTCGTAATCTTGGACGGAAACCCACGGTAGGGCTTTACACGTTAATCACCACCACCACAAAACAACGTTGCACGGGTTTATCCCGAAGCCCGGCTCTCCGATTTACAAGATCTCTCTCCCTTTCTCCACTCTCTAGAAGATTCTCTACCTCTTCTCTCTCGCAAAACTCTCCTTAAAAGAACCCCAAAACCAAACCAAAAAAACCAAAATTAAATCCTAATACCAAACCAGCTAAACCGATATTCAATACAATTAAATCGTAACAACTAACCGGTTCGGTTCACAACCACTAAGCATAATTAAAACTCAAACTAACAGCGACACAACACACATCCCATACCTTCACGCACCTCCCCTCGTAGACCTCTGTCGCACGTAAGCCCTCATTGGCTTAACAATACCCCCTCCCTGGCGAAACAAGCTTGTCCTCAAGCTTGAACAATGGAAACTGAGCCTTAATATCCTTTATCAGCTCCCAGGTTGCGTCATGAACTGGGACGTCCTTCCATTGAACCAATCCCTGTAAGTGGCCTTCCGTAGAATAATGCGTATCCAAGATACCCTCTGGTTCAATTTGAGGTGAATCAGCCGAGTTAAGAGCTTTTGGAATATTCGTCACCACCGAGACCTGTCCTTTGGCCTAATTTAATTGTGATATGTGGAACACGGGGTGAATCCGAGCTGTGTCCGGTAAACGAATCATGTAAGCCACTTCCCCAATTCGCTCCAGAACCTCGTACGGTCCGTAAAACTTAGCCGATAACTTGTGGCATAATCTTCGGACCACCGATTGTTGGCGGTACGACCGTAGTTTCAAATACACCATAGATCCCACCTGAAACTGAACATCCCGTCTCCTTGAATTCGCGAACCGCTTCATCTGTACTTGCGCTCGCTGGAGATTCTGTTGCAAGAGCTGCAACATAACGTCTCTCGTCTTTAACAATGTTTCTAGCTCAAAATTCGACGTGGACCCGTGTTCAAAAGGCACTAGCTGTGGCGAATCTCGACCGTATAAAACCTTAAATGGAGTCATTTTAATCGCATAATGGTATGACATGTATGAGAACTCAGCCCACGAAAGAAAGGAAAACCACATCTTCGGAGTCTGTGATGCAAAGCATCGCAAATAAGATTCAAGGCAGCGATTTAGTATCTCGGTCTAGCAATCAGTCTGGGGGTGATAGGCGGTACTGTAGTCCCTGCTTGTTTAAAGCATGCGCGCCAAAAGTTATTAGTAAACATCATGTCCTGATCTGAAACCATAGGATGGAAAACCATGTAACTTCACCACGTCCCTAATAAAAACGTTTGCTACATCTACCGCCGTAAATGGGTGCCTCTGACCAATAAAATGACCATATTTGCTCAATCTATCTACCACCACCATAATGATATTGAACCCACTAGACAGTGGCAGACCCTCAATGAAATCCAATGAAATATCCGACCAGACTTGTGTAGGAATAGGCAGAGGCTGAAGGAGACCCGCTGGGACTTGTGTCGACGACTTATGTGTTTGACACACATGGCAGTTCGCTAGAAATTGTTCCACTGTTCATCTCATACCTTGATGTGATCATGGATAGCTAAGACTTCCCTCAAGCTAAGGACGTCAACAACTTAAGCTCAAGTGAAGGATCGGACATGGAGGAAGTTGTCGCCGAGGAAGTACTGACACTCCCAACCGGTCTGATGACTCGAGCCAGAATGAAGTAATTCAACCAAGCCATTGGAGGACTACTTTATCACATCCAGACTCACGATGTACCTCAAGAACAACATGCCTTGCTGCTTCCAATGAGTATTCAAGAAGATTAGCTTATGGGTGTGTAGTCCAAACTGCACTTTTTTCCCTTAGTGAGTATTATCCCAATGGGTTTTCTCATAAGGTTTTTAATGAGGCATTTGGGCTACACAAATAAGAGGTCTATTAGTTAGTTTATTTTCGGCCCAACTTACTAAAACCCTATACTCAATTTCGTGGCCTCTATTACTCTATTTAAGTCTCTTACTTCCTTTGTAACAAGACATCCAACTTCGATTAATCAAAAATTTCTTAAGGATTTTTCATATCTCTTTTGAACTTCTATGGTGAGTCATATCCATAGAATTCAAATTCAGTGAGTCATATCCATAGAATTCGAATTCAGTGAGTCATATCTGAATTCAATAGAGTCCTTTAGGTGTGTCATATCCTAAGGCTCGATTTTATCCCAACTAGTATCTATATTCCACTCGAATTCCTTACAATCTCCGATCTGTCCAGTTTGATTTTCAACCTTCAAGTTCTGATCCAAGGGGGTTCTCACCCAAAAACAAGAGGAGCGAATTTGTTGCAACATTTTAAGAACCCCTGCGTGACCCCCAATTGGAGAGGAATGTTCCTCTTGTAAGAGAACAAATATATACTTGAATCCCCTAGGAATGACTAAGCTGTTCCGACAGTATAGACGTCCATCCACTACCATATACCGCGAATCTGATTCTTTTCCCGACTTCACATATGCAATTCTAGCTTGAATTCGGCTTTCTTTTGAAATGTCTGTGAACAAATCCTGCAACACGATAGCAGATGGCAAAGTGACAGAGCACAACGAGCTAGAAATAGTAAAATCTAACCCGTTAAACGAGATCCTAGAGAGACCATCTGTTGCTTTGTTGTCTAATTCAGGCTGAAATTGAATAGTTAAGTTTTAGCCTAAGAGCTTCACCAGCCACCTTTGATAGTCCAATGTAATTTCCCTTTGTTCCAACAAAAATTTTAAACTTTTTTGGTCAGTACACACAATAAATTTTATCCCTAACAGATAATGACGCCACTTCTGAATGGCTAATACGATTGCCATTAATTCTCTTTCGTAAACTGGCTTCAATTGTTCTCTATCGATAAGGCCATGACTTAAATACGCAATTAGGTTTCTGTGTTGGCTGAGAACCGCACCCACACCAAAACCTGACATATCAGACTCAACAACAAACACGTCAGAGAAATCAGGTAAGGCTAAAATTGGGGCGACACACATTGTTGTCTTCAACTTCTCGAATGTTGTTTGTTCCGCTATTGACCACACAAAGCTATCTTTTTTGAGTAAGTCCGTTAATGGTTTAGCTATTCCTCCATAACCTTGAAAAAACCTCTGATAATAGCCCGTAAGGCCCACGAAACCCCTCAGGTTTTTGACAGACTTCGGCGTCAGCCAGTTCCGCATGGCCTCTGTTTTTGCTGGATCAGTAGCAACCCCCACAGCTGATATAATATGCCCAAGGTATTCTAATTTGTCCTGCGCAAACGAACACTTCTTTTTGTTAGCAAACAACTCATGTTTTTGAAACATATCAACAACAATATGTAAATGATCAATATGCTCCTGCAATGATGAGTTATAAACCAATGTATCATCAAAAACTACTAAATTGAATTGACGTAGGTAAGGTCTAAAAATCTCGTTCATGAGAGTTTGGAATGTCACTGGTGCATTAGTCAGTCCGAACAGCATGACTAAGAACTCGAAGTGATCATCAAGTGTACGGAAAGCTGTTTTAGGAATATCTGCCTCCACCATGCGGATTTGCTGATATCTTGAGCGTAAATCGAACTTCGAGAATATCACTGCACCGTGAAGCTCATCCAGCAGCTCATCAATCACCGAAATAGAGAATTTGTTAGGAACCGTCACTCTATTGAGGGCTCTATAATTCATGCAGAAACGCCACGATGAATCTTTCTTCGGCACCAAAAGCACCAGACTAGAAAATGGGCTGCAAATCGGGCGAATCAGACCCGCATCTAACAAAGCTTTAGCCTGTCTCTCCATTTCAGCTTTCTTGGCATGAGGATAACGGTATGGACGAACTGACACTTATGTTGTTCTTGGCAATAAGTGAATGGCATGCTCATGATCCCTAATTAGAGGAAGACCTGTCGGCTCAGGTTCGAGCAGCATTTCTCGACCAATTCTACACGAAATCCAAGACTGCAGCTCTCAAGAGCAATATTTCATCGTTTCAGCAACGATCTGGGGAATCTTTCAATGAAGCGTGGGAATGTTCCAAGGAGTACCAGCAAGACTGTCCCCACCATGGGTACTCGGATGAACAACTTCTCAACACCTTCTACAGTGGGATCGAGTGGGAGTACAAAAATTCTCTAAATGCTGCCAACAATAGGGATTTCATGACCAACACTAGGGACGAAGCCTTCACTCTGATTGACAACCTAGCTGCATGTTCTGGTAGTCATTGTCTAGAATATGATCGGACTAGGAAAGTAAACAATGTGAAATTTTGAGGATCGATGACATTGCTGAGAAGTTGGATATCCTGATCCAAGCAAATCAGGGTAATCAGAGGAGTGTGAATCAGGTTGAGGACAGTAGAGAAGTGGCTCAGGTTCAAGATGTTACGGCTGGTTCTGAAGATCAAAGGGAGGTCGACTATGTTAGCTGGCAGAATAGGGGAATAGAACCCGAACTACCTTTCCTACAGGAGTACTAACGTTGAGAACCGACATGATGTCACTTTTCCAGTACCCACACTGCCCTAAGGGTCACCTTTTCAGGGAAAGCCATTCGTCTAGAACTCAGGGTAGAGATGGAACAACCATAAACCATTTGCTCAGAATGCAGGAGGTAGTAATTGGCAAAGACCATACAAGCCTTATGTACCGCTGCTAATTCAGTAACAACCTCCAGCAGCACCTTCACAGACGTCGAACGAAGAAATTAAGGCCCTGATTCAGCAGCTCGCTGTTGAGCAGCAAAAGACTACTAGAGAGCTTAATGTTAAGATGAATAACATCTACAATGACCTGAATGAGAAGTTTGAGTCAGTTTCTATGCACCTCAAGAAGCTGGACACACAAGTTGCCTAGACTGCTGAAGCTATTAGATGCCCCCAAGGAGTCCTACCTGGGAAGGTTGAGAAAAATCCCAGAGAATCTTGCAATGTGGTAAAGTCTGAAGCAGGGAATTCGGTTGAGAGCAAGCACGATCCTCAAGCTCCATACCCTAAGAAGCTTGAGAAGGTAGAAGATCAAGGAGAGTTCACGATACCATGCCGGGTTGGACTGCTGGTTTTCAACGATGCCCTAGCTAGTATCAATGTTATCTCCTTGGAGGCTATGGATAAACTTGGTATTGAGCTAATGCAGGAACATCACTCCTCTATTTCGTTTGGAGATGCATCTTCCAAGATCCCTAAAGGAAGACTTGTTGACTTCAGTCTCCTGGTCGGGAATTGCAAGGTCCTTACAGACTTTACGGTTGTTGAGATGGCAAAAGAAACAACCATTCCGATCTTGTTAGGAAGGCCCTTCCTCAACAAAGTTGGGGCCAAGTTAGACATTCTGAGTCGAAGAGTCGTGTTGCAGAATGTCGACAAGGACGTTTCATACCCTATTCGAGCTTCTTCGAGTCGTTTCTGTGGGATGATTCAAGATGATGAAGAAGATAGTGACTGTGACGAGCAGTATGAGTTGTTTCGCGAACACGAGAGGGACTCGGCTGAACATCAAGACACTTGTATCTTTTATCGTCTTGACAAATTCTGTAATTACGATGTTATGGTCTTGTTATTAAAAATTTTGCAGGCCGCCCTGGCATTGATACTGGTGGAGTTTACATGGTCAAGGAAATAGGCCGCAATGAAAATGTTACATTGCTGGATGCATTAGAAAGGACGATAGATACGAAAGATGAACAGCTGAAAATGTTCATCATTGAGGAGATCAGTGTCCAAGGAGTGAGCAAACCTCACTCAAGCAGTTACGCCATCTGAATGGCGTCCAAGTCAAGCTAATGACTGTAAAACAGTGTTGAGTGGGAGGCAACCCACTATTAGATAATTTGTTTTTCGTTTTTCCTTTTTGTTTGATTTCGTTTTTGTTTTTTGTGTTTCTGTTCAAAAGTATGAAGCTCTCGAAGGCACTGATCGATCGATCTACCAATGATCAATTGATCAAAGGCATACAGTAGGATGCGCACGATCAAAATCATGACTGAGCACAAAGCATCGACCGATCAGGACTTGCGCACGATCCATTGCCCGACTGGAAAAGAATGGATCGATCGATTGAGAAGTAGCGCACGATTCGTTGCCCGAGTGGATAAGCATATCCCGACCAAATGAGCAAAGACCGACTGATTAAGCAATATTACCACACGATCCAGAGCACGCCATGAAAAAAGAAAGATCTATCAAACAATTTAAGAAAAATTTGCGCACGATCCACTACCCGACCGAGCATGTAAGGATCGATCATTCTATGCTCGGAAGAGCGTAGATCGATCGATAAATTCTTGGATCAATCGATCCCAGATCCAGCTTCGTCTTCTTAAACGCGCAAAACAGTTACTTTTCGCGAAAACCCTATTGCGACAATTTTAGAAACTTGATTTCTCTCTCGTTTATCATCTGTTTTCGCCGATTTAAAAGCCTAATCCGTTTAAAATCTCTTCTTCTATCTGAATTTTTTGTTTATAACTCCGATTAGCAAAGGTATATTTTCTAAATTCGAATTTTTGGTCCGATTTGGAGGTTGAATTGGGCAAAAAGGAGAACTTGTTTTCTTGTTAATTTTCATTGGTTAACTGATGCATGTGACTCATTCTTACATAGATTCGACCCCCTATTGCTGTTTGGATTGTTGAAATTCGATTAGAAATTTCTTCTTAGGTTAAAGGAGAATTTTTAAGGGAATTTCGAAATTTTTAAGCTTGATTTTGATTTGTTGTGGTTCAACTGATGCATCGCTGGATGTTGGTTTTGTTTAATTAGAGAAGCAATCGAACCACTGATCATTTGTACACCTAGAATCTTGAATTCTTGTGAATTTTCTCGATCACAAACTCAATTTTTTTTTTTGTGTCTATGTTCTTTGTTTGTAGATGGTGCGCACATCAATCTCCAATCCTAGAAAACGTACACAGAAGGTCAGGGCATCTTCAAAACTGCAGCACGGTCAATCGTCGCGACAGTACGACGATATACATGGACAAGGTCAACTTGGTGACTGTTTGCCGTGGTTGAGGCTGGAAGAGACCTACTTTGTGGATAGTGTGGCTAACAGCGATTTCCCCGTCCTTGTCAGGAATTCAGCAGCGTACAAAGACATGACTGAGGGAGATGGTTGGAAGAGCTTTCACGAAAGCTTCTATGATCAACTCCTAACAAACATGTCGATCCCAACCAAGTTCCTTTGCCGCGAGATGCTAGATAGGATGGGCGCTCTGGAGGATGTTGTTCAGCTGTTGGACAATCTTGGTCCGACCAAGTTCTGCTTCGAAGCCTATCCACTGTATCCAGAGGTAGTCTGGTAAATCTTGGCGACATGTTATCTGCACACATGCGCCGATCACCACAATCCAATCTATGCACAGTACCTGACGTACTGGTACAGAGGAGCCCTCTATACGATCACGATTTAGGAGCTATGCTAGATCTACGGTTTTGACGAGTATGCGGTTGGGCAGAAACCATAGAAGAACTCTCCTCCAAAGAATGAATTGTGGTATGTGTTGTCAAGTGATGGGTATCAGGGTAAGGCCTCAAAGCTCACTCACATAAGGGATCCGGCCATTCAGATAGTCGCCAAGCACAACGGGTCGACGATTCTGGCAAAAGAGGAGTCAGACAGTGTAACAAAATTTCAGCTAGAGTACTTGCACGACACCATCTCTCCTATGGTACCAGATCTGTACCACAACCCTACCCTCGCTGTAGGACCTCCTTCGAATATCAACTGGGGCTATCTTTTCGCCAACGAGCTGATCAGGCGCAAATACAAGGGTGACCTGAGGAAGGGAGTGGTTGAGCCAATCGGTAGTCTCCTGACACCAATCTCAATGCACCATGGGTTAGACCTCGAGCAGACATAAGTTATTCAGAGGATCGATCAGATCAATACAGCTGCCTTGACAAGATTTGGGTACCTTCTGGAGAAGAAGCAGTGGTCCTTTTTCGATGACACACCCCAGATGATGTATGTCACCCTCCGAGCTCCCCACATCACTTCAGTAAGCTGCAGAGAGAACGTGGAGTTCCGAGCTGATTTGTCGCATCCCGAGATCTCCGGTAAGCTCAAGGAGAATGAGACTGCACCGTGAGCTTGATCTAGGAGAGCTGGAGCTTCTACCTCCACTCAGTTCGTACCTCCATCACCAGCCGCTCAACCTTCTGGCTTTTTGCTTCCCGAGTTTCCAGAGGAGGAACTCGGATTGCCTCAGTACTCGCCGGACTTCACAGATCGGCAGTTCAGAGACTGGCAGGTTGAGAACGAGAGAAGGAAGTGGTTGATCCAGCGGACAATCTAGAACACTTTGAGGAGGATCCCTGCGTCCCTTTGTTGCTGGACATCGGTCTGACGATGACGAGGATGATCAGATTGCGGAATACCGTCTTTCTCGCCACCGGAGAGCACCAGGCGACCGCTACAGCGAGAGCCCTTAGTAGCTCCTTCACTACTTCTCACTTTTGCTTCAGTTTATTTTCATTTTCTTTGAGACTATTTCTTTTTGTTACTTTTATTTCTTTTGCGTTTTTATGTCTTCCCTTTGGTTTATTTTTACACCGGGACGGTGTAAAGTAAGTCTGGGGTAGAACGTCGATTGACTAATGCATTTTTCTGTTTTGTTTCTTTTCATTCTAGGATTTTCAGACTATTTCCTTCTTTTATTTCTGTATTTTTGAGCTTTTGAGACTGACATCAGATCATTTGATTTTCTTTTTCCTTAGCATTATCCTGAACTTAGTATCACTTGTTTTGCATTTGTCAAGAATCGATTAGACTATTGGAAAACCTAGAGACAAAACAACACTGATTTTCAGAGCACACTCATCTCAACTTTTAGGGGATTTCATGCTGATTTCACACCTAACCTGACTTAATCCTCTCGTCAAGGGAATTGGTAATACATCAGGTATGTTCCTTCTCCATGTTCAGGCATTTTGTAAGTTTGGTTCTGTATCTCTCTTCACCATGTTCAGGCATTTTGAGCCAAAAATACTGATAGTCGATATAAATTTTTGCATTAAGTTAGCCTAGGATAAAATTTTTCCAATAACACTGCGAATTTTTAGAGTGAATTAGACGTCTCCGAGGATACATCCAATGACGTGACCTTTTTCACTTTACTGATTAACTTACTGAAGGAAAACTCCAATGAAGCAACTTACGGGTAAGAATTGGTCTTATGAAAAGAGAGAGATGGAATCAAACTGACGGTAGTCTAGAAAGTAGAAGTAGGAACTCTTAGCCTTTCGATCGATATTCCCCTGAATAAGACTGCACTTAGATTTATTAGGGAGTTAGTATGGGAATTCTGATTGTTTGTTTTTGAGTTGTGACGCTAGACTGTTATGTTTGCTAAGTCCGGGGGAAGTACAAAGTGGTCTCGATTTTGATGAGTCGTATTCTTGTGATCACTTTGGACTTGATGTGTAGGATCTCAAGAGAGTCGTTTATCTGATGAGATGTGATCTTCCTACTGTCTTTCTTTCTTTGCTTGAGGATAAGCAAGAAGCTAAGTCTGGGGGAATTGATGTTCCTCATATTTGTCAGTTTTTAGCTCATTATTACAGTTATATTTGGGAAATTCATCTATGTTTTATTGAGATTTCAGGTCAAAAATGTTCAGAGTTGGAATCATGTTTGAAGGTGGACTTTGGAGAGGTTTGAAACATTTTCCGGCATTCTCCACGAAAGGAATGACTGATCGATCTACCAAGGATCGATCGATCAATGATCTGAAATGATTATGCGCACGATCCGAAGAACGACTTGGTTTTTGAGAAGATTGATGCATCATCCCAAAAGATCGATCGATCAACCAAGGAAGAGCCGTTTTGGGCCCTTGTTTTCGCGATTTTCAGCTCTTGTTTTGGGTCCTATAAATATTCTTTTTCTTATTTTTATTGGAGACCCGTTTTTGAGTTGTGAGAGGCGAATTTATACAGAGTTTCAAGAGTTTGTAAGCTAGGAAGAAGATCTCTGAATACTTGAGAAGAATTTATGAATCCTCTTTATTTCTGTTAATGCAATTTCAATTCAGGTTATCATGACTTGCCTAATTTGTTGTTCTCTGTCTCAGTAGATCTTAGGTTGAATCTAGGAATTCTAGGGTTTTAGAATTCACTGTTCGGGAACAAAAATGATTGATGAATAGATGATTCTCCAGTCTAACGCATGGATTAGCCTGATCACCTAGTCGATGATTTTAGGTTGTTAACTTTCCAGAAGATTGTTAAGAACTAGAACTAGGTTAGAAGAGCAATTCCTTCGCTACCAACGAGAGTTGATGCTAGGTTGGATTGTGGGTAATTGAAACCAAACAATAAGGCCTATTTGTAATATGAAACCAACGAGAGTTAGGACCTTTATGTTACTAGTAGAGGGGTAGATTCAACGAGAGTTGGTTTACCTCTATTTATGTTCAAGCCGAGTTTAAGATTAGAGTAGTTTCTGAATAGTTTCTCTGACAAAAATTCTAACTCCCAAATGAATACTTGACATCCGATTACTTTAGTTATTTGATTACAATCACATTTAAGTTGTTAGAATTCACTTCCTTCATTTGATTGATATAGCTTGCGACTCAATAGAAGTTGAGAGTGTAACTTGGTTCTCTGAGGAATTTGACCCCTAAGTACTATTACGTTTGTTGTGCACTTGCAGTAGGATATAGAGTTAAAACTCATAGTATCAAGTACTGACGAATACGACCCATTGTGTGCCGTTGATGTCTTCCAGTTGATCGAAGCAACCCAGGCTGCCTTGATCGAGTAACTGATGAAGCCAAAACTTCCATCACCATGTTGCAAATTGTGGTTGATTCCAAACGAACAACTGCTTCAATCACCGCGTCCAAACCCTGCGGGTTAAGCATAGTGAGAAGATCTTGAAGAGCAGGCTTTAAATCATTAAAAATATATGTTCTAAATCTAAATCAGTTAAGTGTGGAGTTTGGGAAGAGAGTTCATGAAATTCTGTAATGAATTCCGCAAGAGATGACTCCTGTTTTAGCGCAAATAGATGGCCACTAGGAGTGCTCTGTGTGCAAAATTGATGCAACAACTGGTTCTTGAAGTCAATCCATGAAGAAAACGGAATCCTCGTAATCCGCCAATTAAACCAGCTCAACACCGGCCCCTCTAAACTCAAAGAAATTATTCTCAGTTTATCCTCCTCACTGTAATGGCCTACAAGAAAGAAATGTTCAATCTTCGAGAGCCAACTAAATGCATTGTTGCCATCAAACACTGGCATCTATAACTTTCGAACTGTAGTATCACGACGATCTTTGGGAACACAAGCAGTAGCTGCTGCTACTTGTGAAGGTTTATCATTTTGTATCTCCATCGTTGGGCGAGAAGAAAACAGATCTTTTTGTAAGCCATGAGACGATGAATCCATACCCCTCACAGATGTCGGAATTGAATCGTTTGCACAAGAAGATGGTGATAGAGTGGACGATGCTGCAATTGGATTCGACTGTGGAGAAGCCAATTGACGAATAAACGATTCCAGAGAGTTGAATCGTGAATCCATATACCCTAATTTAGAATCTAGAGAAACAAATTTTGCCTCCATCGAACCCTCTAAAGACGAAATCCGTGAATCTGTCTTATCTTGAGCTTCCAAAATATTGGAATCAAGCGCTTCAAATTGCTTTGAGACGTTAACCATGCTAGATTCAAGGTCCTCTAGCCGCTGAGCTTGCGTCGGAGCCATGAAGACGAGGAGACTTGCTCACCGCACCAATTTTTTAGACTCTGGTCGTAATCTTGGACGGAAACCCATGGTAGGGCTTTACACGTTAATCACCACCAACACAAAACAACGTTGCACGGGTTTATCCCGAAGCCCGGCTCTCCGATTTACAAGATTTCTCTCCCTCTCTCCACTCTCTAGAAGATTCTCTACTTCTTCTCTCTCGCAAAACTCCCGAACCCCAAAACCAAACCAACAAAACCAAAATAAAATCCTAATACCAAACCAGCTAAACCGATATTCAATACAATTAAATCGTAACATCTAACCGGTTCGGTTCACAACCACTAAGCATAATTAAAACTCAAACTAACGGCGACACAACACATTTCCCACACCTTCACGCACCTCCCCTCGTAGACCTTTGTCGCACGTAAGCCCTCATTGGCTAAACAGAGAGCGCCATTGTTATCTAAGGGCTCATCATGCTCTTACAACATTACCTCAGCACTATCAACTTCATTTACTCCCCAAATCATCATTGCTAATTTAAAGGCCTGAAGATCGTTAACGTGGTAAAACTAGAATCAATCCCTCATTGGATTTTCTCAGATTGAGAAAAATATTTCCATTTCAACTTATTATTCTTGCTCAAAATCTGAACTTTGGAGAATTTCTCAATGATGGAATCTTCAACGAAAGGGTGAAACGCATCCCATTCAACTTTGGCTATGAATCCTATCTTAGCTCTAAACTCCACTAATCCCTAAATGATTTTGTAAAAATTAAGAGTTTTGAAGAATCACAATGCAATGAAACCAAGTACAAATGCACTAAACAAAGTAGAAAGATACCTTCAAGACAAGGAGCTCGTCTTGCTCACTCCAGATCCGGTTGGTCACAGGCGAAACCAATTTCTCCTTCGTTACCGTTCTCTTCTTTTTATATGCCTTCATTTTTCTTTTGCTTGTGCTTCGCCGGAAGCCCCACACTTTGAGGCCGGAGTACAGAATTCGATCTGCTTAGGAGACACCATTGTCGTACTTTCAAAGAAGCTCTAGCCTAGAAAACCAAATTTTCGCCTTCTATATTCTTCTTGTGATTATTTTTAATATTGTACGTGCGACTTCTCTACTAATTTGATTTTTTAATTTTATCTTTGTTAATATCTAATATTCCTAAAACTAGTTTTTACAATTTGAAAAAAAAACAAAAAACAAAAAACTTGATCGGCTAAAACCAGTTTCTTTATAAAAACGGTTTTTCAAATAATATGATTAGTTAAAACCAGTTTTCTGGCAAAAACAAAAATAAAGAAAAGTAACTATTCTGGTTTTCCATCTTTATTCATCTTCTTCTTTTCATCACCAGCAATGGTGGCCCACTCGAAGAAAAGTGAAAGACCTATAAATTCCATTCCCATCAGTAATCATATGATTGTACTTGTGTTTTGAGATTAGCGGAACTTTGTGAATTGGTATGTACTCTTCTAGAAGCAGAGGAAGAAGCCTTGATTGAACACATGACTCATGTTGACGATGTAGAAATTAGAGGCACAAATCTGAGAGAGAAGTGATGGCGAGAGGAATGTTACAGAACACGGAGTCCCAACTGAAGACGAAGAAATCAGAGAGATGAGTTATGACGGGAAAAATATTACTAATACAGTGAAAACTTTAATGAGATTGCTAAATAAAAGACATCATTAAACTAGTGATTAAATTTAAAGGCAAAGTGTACGAGAAAGCGAACACAATCATGATTAGCGCTTTTGTGATTTAACTATTCTTTAGCGCTTTTGTTTACTAATTTATGTGTTGTCATGTGTAGTTCTGGCCTATGAGGCAATCCGTGATCTTGGAAGCGAGTTTAGGGAACCTATTGTTGGGGCAAGTAGCAAATGTCCAAAAATGTGCAATATCAAATTTAGGAAAGGTAATATGAAAGGTTTTGCACTTTCGGAAATAAATGTAAAACTTGGTGATACTAAGGAGATTTATAGTGTTATGCCTACTTCACTAATGAGGTTGAAATGCTGGTAGGCATTATGGATGATCTGAATTTGGAGGAAGATTTGTCTGATATAGTTCTTGATGATTGGACTAATATTATAGTAGAAGATAAAAGAGATATATTCTTTAAGGATATATACAAGCAAGATGTGGATAGCCAAAAGAACAATAAGGAAATTGACGTTGTCCGAGATGAAGAGAGAAGAGAACATGGCATCGACTTGGAAGAATGAGATAGAAACTATGTTAGAGAAACTCATCGATTTAGAGATAACTGTGGAAAATGCTTTCAAGGAGATGAACGAGAAGCAAAGAGACCATGACAAAATGATCACAAAATTGAAAAGATGCATAAAGAAGAAGCTAGGAAGAAGAAACAGAATGATGAAATGGCTGGTCATCGAAGAAGATAACCAATGTCTGAACCAAGAAAAGAAGATTGAAGATGAGGAGAATGATGTTGAGGAAGATGAAGAATATTATTTGTGATATCATATAACATATACCAATATGCACTGCCGTTCCTAGCTTTAAAGAGCCCTATGGCGAACTTTAGTAAAATGGGCCCTTTATAATATAATTAAAAAAATTATATTGATAAACCAAAACAAAATTTAAAAAACCAAACGATTAAGACATAATTTTTCTTCCTTCTGTTTCAATAAACTCTTTCACCAAATTCTCATAAACTAAATTTCTAACTAGGTATCTTTCTATAGATATGATTGCTAAAACATTTAGTCTTTCTTGTGACATAGTTGATCGCAAATAAGACTTTATCAAATTTAGTTTTGAAAAACTTTTTTCAGCTAAAGCAACCAAAACTGGAACCATCAACAAATTCCGATAAGCAATCCATGAGTTTGGATAACAATCTTCCATTCCTTTCAAGTAGCTCAACACTTTAACGGGTTTCTTGCATTCCTCTGGGAAAACATCTTTCAGAACTGTTAGTTCAAAATACAACTCATGTCTTATAACATCTAATGGTTTCCATGTTTTAAAAATACATCAAGATTGATACAAGATGTCTTCAAGTTATCATCACTTTCTGGCTTCAGTTTCTCTAAATCAAATAGGAAACCAAAGGTTTGTTCGTACTTTTGAAATTGCTCAAACCTTGTCTTAAGAGAATAGAGAGTTTGATCTATGACTTGGTTGAAATAATTTATTCTAAAGCTCTCTTCTAGAGATAAATTCACAGTTTCATCAACTATCTCTGATTCTATTCTTCACCAATTTTTCTTTTTCTTTTGATAACACGTTTTGCCTTTGTTGAAAATATACCTTCAATTTCCATAGACTCTGCAATTACTTTAACATCTGATTTTGCACTCTCAAAACTACTATTGCTATAATTTTGGAAAAAAGAAACAAGTCCCTTTAAAATGGAAAATGCAACTTCAATGTTCATGTTTAGGTTTTTCCTTTTTTTCTCTTGTATTATAAATTTCTTTTTTTTTTTTTTCTTTTCCTCTTGAAATAACATTTATTTTCTATTTTTCAAATCTAATTAACAATTTATGTTTTAGTTGTTTAGAAATTTCCATTATTCACCATAAGAACTTGCACCCTGACATTACAATTAAATTAAATGATCTTAATCATTTTGCTACCTTAGACTTTTGGTATTAGGGAGTCCCAAAAATTTATATATTTTGGAAGTCCTACGCAAATGCATTTTTTTTTTGTTAATAGGCAGCCACTGCTAACTGTTAATATGTAATAACTTAAGAACCTTTACTTATGTGTACCAGCTAAAAGAATATGTAAACCACTTAGAAGCGTTCCATCCATAAAGTCTTACCAGTTTTATGTATTTTTGAGGGGCTGATTTTATATTTTCCCATGTACTATATGTCCATATCTGTTCAAACATGATCATCATCTACTTTTAGCTCTTTTGTGTATACTCTAAATCGACTATGCTCTACGAATTCAACTTTATTTTTTTATTATTTCCATAATTTAAATCATTTCTTTTTTTAAGTCATATTCTATAAATTTCATTAACCAAATTTGATTTATCGGCATCTATTATCGTTAATTTATCAATTTTCTCCAAATCAAACTCGAATGTTATCATTTTTACATAAATCATAATTTCTCTTTATTTTTAATCAGACTATAATTGTATACGATTAAACGGTTTATTAATAAAATTAGGATTTGATTTGGCGGAAATGATAAACCTAAGTTTAATTTAAGATAAAATAATAAATTTTTTGTTTATTAGTGTAAAATTTTGTTGAAACTTGAGTTTTATGTATTTAAAGAAAAGGCAAACACTTAGGAAAACTTGAAAACAATTTATGTACAAACAAAACAATTGTTTATTGAGTGTTTTTCTTATATGGTCGAAAATAGTTAAGGAGTTTCTATTTATATCGTCGTCTTGGCAGGATATCGAACTCATTGATAGAGCAACAGAAAAGATGTTAATGGACCTTGAAATAGAATCTATAAGAACTTAAGTGTTTGATATAAGCCTAACAAGAAGCCCATCTAGCAGCCCATATAGCAACTGACAATTGACAACGTCAAATTTTGGGTTTTTTTTTTGTTTTCTTATAGGTGACGTGGGTTTAGTTCTTACTTACGTTGTGATCTTTTTGGTATGCTTGAGCTAGGTTTTTATTCTCAACTTTGCTTTGATTATCTCAGTGTGGTTGATTTTGAAACAATGTGCGCATATCTGGAGCTAAGATTCTAGCTTCCTGTATTTTCCCCTTGATTTGGTTTTCTGGGTTTTGTGTTCTTTCTTTAAATGTCATCTCCTTTGTTTTGTCTTTTTTGGGTTAGAGATTTTCAAATTTGATGATGAGTTACACGTACATTCGCATTTTATCCATGCTTTCAATTTTCAAATATGTAATGTCTCTGGCTATGAAGTGTTTGGATCAAAAAAAGTTTGATTTTTCTGCGTTTATCCGTTGATTCTGTGTGTTTGCATTATTCACTGATCCCACCATTTGTTATCTCTGAATGGTAAGCTGCTAAGGTGAAAGTTGCGCCGGGGAAGTGAAGGGTTTTTGAATTTTTTTCTTGAAATGGATTCTGCGCTGGAAGTTGTTAAGGATAAAGAAGAGACCGGACACACGATTCAGCCTAGACCGAAGAGAGCTTGTACGATCAAAGAGAAGAATTACTGTGAAATAATTGTCTGGCGAGCGAAAGGTCAGAAATATGAGCAATAGGGCTCCGAAAAAGACTGAAAAGACAGAGGAGGAGAAGCAAAATTGCGAAATCGATGGCCCTTGTCTGGTGAAGGAGAAGAAGAGAGTCTCTGATAAGAGTGGAATTAATCACATAGACCCAATTACTGACCAAGCTGAAGGCCAGAAGAATGGAATCCATTCTCATGTATCAGCTAAGTCCAGAAAGAAGCCGACAGCTTGTGCGTCACGGAAAACAAATCAAGCATCTCACTATCAACAGGTTACTACTGATTTCGCCTTTGAATCTCAAAGATGGACTTTTTGTTTTTTCTCCTTTTGTCACTTTGCACCAAACTATTGAGTCAATCAGTAAAGGTTAAAGAGGTGGTAGGAGAACAGAAACTCCCAACCAACACAACACAAGTATACACTTAAGACATAAGAAGAACTCTGTTATTAAAAGAGGAATGAGCAACTTCTTAGTTCTTCTCTGGTATTTGTTCGATAATTAATAAATCAAACTCCCAAATCCCATTTGATAGTAAGCTTTGTACCCTGTTAGTATGTCATGAACTCGTGACCGATCTGGTGAGCCTTGTCCTAAAGATGACCTGATCATGCTATTCAAAGTTCGTCTCCCTTTTGCTTTACTTATCTTTTTGGTATGACAGGACAATATGTGCCACCAATGTCAGAAGAGCGACAGGATTGTTGAGCGGTGTCAGTACTGCAAGAGGAAACGATATTGCCACCAATGCTTACAGACTTGGTATGCTCTTCTTTTCATACCATGAATTTATCTCCTCATTAGCCAAGCACTTGTCTATTACTATCTATAGGTATCCCTGCATAGCAAAAGAAGATATTGCAAAGAAATGTCCTATCTGTTGTAATATTTGCAATTGCAGAGCATGCTTGCGTAAAATGAATGTAAGTTTTCTCGTATTTACCATGTCTTGCTTGGTTATCATAGCTTCCTATTTATTTATTTTAGCTTTTAACCATAA